>JAQGAO010001581.1:0-23676 GCA_034697705.1 Ommatoiulus sabulosus | reverse complement strand
CCTTACAAACTTAAGTGTAGGGCAGGTTTATTATATTATTATTTATTGTTATTATTTTTAACGTCTTCGTGGACCCCAGTACCTAATCCATGGACCCCAGGTTAAGAAACCCTGATCTAAAGCCTAAAACACTATCATCAAACCAAAACTAAAAACCCAAAACTTTTCTGGTTTGTGGCAACGAAAGAAATTTCCTTGCAAATTGTTTTGACCGAACTAAAAACTAGAAATTAACGTTTGGCGTTACTGTCGAGTGTCGGTCAGATTAAAGGGGAATAGCCAAATTAGGTCAAACTTTTTGGCGGTGGCGCTGCTATCAACGCTCCGTCTGCACGATATCGAAGATACCGTAGACGACAGCATATCGTATCTGTCGTCTGCTGGAGTTCGTGATATCCTCTGTCGTCTGCTCAGTTTTGTCAATATGGTTTGTTGCAGTGTGTAACATCAGGTTTTGCAAAACTAGTTAGTATGAATTTGTTGTATTTGGTTTCGTTCACGTTGAAAGTTCGTGGTTTTTAGTTTTGGTATGGTGATAGTGTGTATATGCTAGGCTTGAAATGTTGGGTCTCATTGTGTACAATAAGTTTTCATACCGAGACTTCGGTTGTCCTCATCATTCTGTCACCCTTTTTTTGAAGTGTTTCAGAACTTTCAAAAACTATTTGTTCCAAGTTATGACGTTTCTCAGTTTTCTAAATTATAAGTGTGCATGGGAGTTTTAAGAAAATAATTCAGATTGTCACACTAGTTCCGCTGTATCTTTACTAAAAATATTCACTTAAATAAGGTGTCCTCAATTTTTAAGCGATTAAGGGAATTGTGACCTACAAAAGTTTGAGAACCAAAGTTTTTCGACCCCGGTTCGTACTTAATTTCAAGTACAGATTCCAAACCTCATCCAGGATTGCGAAGATGATAACTTCATCGAGGGAGCGCTTCAACCAGAGGCTGTGAGAAGATTTCTACATTCCATGTATTTTGCAAACGGTCTAACCCCAAAAGCGCCGTCCATCCCTCTGCCAGAAAATAACACCGTCTGCTCCTATTGACTATTCAACGCACGTCGTCGCGCAGGCGCAACGCAGTGCGGGTCACGTGACCGGTCGATTCCAATATAAGCCAGAGGCCATTAGGAGGTGGGGGCGCCACGGTTTAAGTGCGTTGGCAGCCATTATCGAGTAGCACGCGCTTATATGGCAACGGCGCGCCTGCTGTTATCGGCACACGGTGTAAAAGCCCCGTCTAAAAGGCCTTTTTATGTATTTTTTACTCGTTGCGCGTGTATTAACATCGGAGGGGGTTTACGCCGAGCCGTAGGGCTACGAGAGGGACGCTCGATAAATGCGACGGGGGTGGAGGGATTCTTCTTAATTCCATTATAGGTCAATTTACTTTTCTATACTGATGAAATAACAGACGGGGCTAACCCGCGTGGCGACACGGTGCTCGCAAAATAGATTCACCAGTACAGCGTGTGGTGAGATCAATGCGTTCATAAACGTAGACGGTGTTCACAAAAAATAATGATGGGAGCTGCATCATTTGAAAGCCCATCGTGATTACCGAATATGTGCGGGAAATTGAAATCAAGATCCGAGCTACAAGCAGCATTCGAAGTACAACATAATCCTAACGGTTTTACATCATGGCTTCGAGTCATGATATATACCAGCATCACCCCTTCTGATAAGGATCTTTCGATAGGATATCCCCGAATTATGTATATAGATTATCACTTATTACCCGGAGACCATAAATCGAGTATACCGAAATAATGGCCTCCCAAGTTCAATAGCCGAGGATCGTCCATGAACGCAGGGTCACGAAGCATCCTCGCCTCAACGACCCTCGCAAGAGCGGATGTGAAAATGTCGCGGACGACGTTGATGCACGCCCCCTCTTAGTCGATTAGGGTGAATTGAGAACACGGTTTTACGTCCGTGCATTAGAGAATGGAAGCGGAGAGTGTTATGGGTAATAAGGTAGGTACTAGGTATCCCCTAACGGCGCTAGAGGCACACTATTAGATACATTTTATAAGCCGGAGGAGAGAAGCTATAAATTCTACTAAGGCGCTTTTATATTACGGCATTTGCAGGCTGCGCGCAACAAAAAATCAACAAAGTCGTGGGGAGATGCGCCAGAAATCGAAATTCGATACGACTGCCAGCATAATGGCTGCCTGGAACGGAGGACAAAAATTTCATATCCAAAGACAGCAACGCCATGCGTATAGACTTTCGCAAATTGACCCCGCGTTGCGTCGTCAGCTAGAGCAAACTGCATAACGCCAGAGTTGGGCAAAAATGAGTTGAAATTTATAGTATCAATTAATCAAGCTGTACATTAGCAAATCGGTAATCGAATAACTCAAAATGCATTAAGCAATTTCGAAAATGCACTCGGATCGATTTCTTGCCGGACGGAGTTTAAAAAAAAAACGAAATGCATCGTGTTAAGAGTCCATGGCCCGTACCAGAGCTTCGCAATGCGCCGTCGTTGTCCGTGGTGGCGCTTTTAATTTGGCGAGGCGTGTAGCGAGCGCGTACCCAAACGCGTTGCTTTTTAAGTAGGAATGACCGCGGAGGCCGAGGCCAACGTGACGAAAACCTTGACACACATTTTGGCGAGCGTACGTATCAAGGTCACTGGTTTCCTCAGCACGGAGACGAGCGCGCGTTCGCAGCCGGCTTCTAGGCGAGGGAAAGCGGCGCGACGGAAAGTGAAAGCCCCCGACTCGCACGCGCCTAGTGTTTACAAACAAAGGGACGCCATGCGCTCCTAGCGCCATCTAACACCTCGCCACTCGCCCCCAGCGCCATCTACCGCAGGCGCGAGCCGCTTACCAATGGAGGAAAGTAGAGAGGCTCTCTAGAGGAAAGACGACACCCGCGCCATCTATGGGTAAGAGCACGCTGACACTTATTTCATTAACTTAAAAACCAGTATCGCCTAGTGGTATGAGTCTGCAATACCACTACGCGACACTGGTTTAAAATAAGTAAACAAATCACATGAATAAATGCCAACGTGCTCTCACCCTATGGCAGTAGTTTGCTATTAGCGAGGGATGGAGCTATCCCCAGGGCCACTCCCACGCAATACTGTTGTAATTTGGACATGTTGCGCCTTAAAAATCGTTTTTAAAACATGTCGTTCAACGGTTATTGTTGAAAAAGGGAACAATTAATGTAGCGTTTCAGTTCAAAAATATTTTTTACATTATACCATTTATACCGTTCTTGAGGCGATGTCATGATGACAACGGTTCATTCTCTCATCTACCGTTTGTTTGACATCGGGTCAATTAACGTAACAGTCATGTTTTAACCCGTTCTAAAACCCCACTATTCCCTCTCAATCGGTTCAAATGTTCGGAGGAAGGAAATTTGCAGCAAAAAAGTCCTATCCTATCCAACGAAAAGCATTCTATATTTCGAAACGTATGACTAATCATAGGCAAGGACGAGGGGTCGTTCACATTTTACGTCATGGTGGATTTTTTTAAAGCGTCAACTTCCCTTTTGTTATTCGGAGTGTAATCTCTGAGCGACCCCATTTCACTTCCTTCGTATCGATCTCACGCTCGTTGCGTGTATACGGTATACATGTAATATGCAGCAGTGGTCCGAGCGTGTTTATGCGCCTTGCAGACATGAATTTTAAAATCAAATACGGTAATCGAAAATGGCGCCCTTAGCCTTTTCTTTTTTAATAGCAATCCGACACCACATTTTACGGACAGTTTTTAAGCAGGTGCTCGTTTCCAAACGGCACAAAGGCCTATTAAAGTATGAATTACGATGCAGCCGCCGCGAACACTTTCGTATACGGCATAAAATCTCGATTCGAGATAAGACGGAGACCTATTTATTACGACGCTCGTCGTTTTTCTTTGTCTTGGCACGGACAACGGCTCATTACGTATTGTTGTCGAAACTTCAACTATATTGAAATATTGGAAAATTATAATAATGGGACATCACGAAATGCAATAAAGGGAAAACGACAAAAACGCGTACCAGTCCATGACGAACGACACCACTGACATTGACGTATACATTACGCGAGATTATTTTAAAGAGTCAATTTTATCGCAACGTCCGCGGGACATCGCTAACTTTTAAAAAACATCGGACATGTCGAACATCATGCAGGTCGAGTCTTTTCCACGAAAATATTAACTCCCACTCGGGTTCTAAGATTCTGTTCAGGTGTGCGCATGAATATGTATACGAACCCTGCATGCGTTTACACTATAGCAAGCTCCAATTCAAATAATTCATAAATACTATAGCAAAAGCAGCGACTTACTGACGCGATCCTTACTCGGAAATTTCAGACGTTTTATACAGATGCTGCCCCCATACTATATTTGTTTTTAATTTACCTGTTTAATCCAAATCGTTTAAGTAAAGACGATTGGAATTGGTATATACAAGTATATATAGTGGAGGTTTTAGGGCGCGAGATCATCACGGGCCATAAGCCAAGAAAAGCCCGTGCCTTTCTCGTGAAAGAATGCAGCTAAGACGCTGGCTTTATTCAGTTGTCATTCTAAACAATAAAGGGACTGTCAAAAAATAGCAGACAGTTATTTTAACAAGAATGGGGAGAACTTTGAATTCGTTATTTTCCAGAACAAAACAGCACACTGAAGATCTTTTACGAGAAGAGAAAACAAAATCACGAGTTGCACGTTTGTTTCTTTTCGGAGCAAAAAAGGGACATCGTATTGAACGGGCAAGGCGAGCCAACCTCAGTCAGGTGACTGGAAAGTGATGACTCCAAAACTAAGATTGAAGAGAAACGGAGGTCTTTGGCTACGCGTGACGTCATAACACTAAGCTGCCCCCAATCCCCAGAGTGCACTTTCACTCACTGGTCCATAATGAGAAGAGACGCCTACAATTAACACGGTATGCAGGTAAAAAAAGACCTGTAGCATCATCGGGTTTTAGGGAGCGAGTCATGCTATATTCAACATGCAACGACGATCGACGGATTATATTGAATAACGTCACGGAGTTGGGTGGGTTGGTTGGTTGGTTGGTGATGTCGGCTTATACAGGGTGATTTGTAAAATCAGTATCCAACGAAAAAAATTATAATGTATCTTTAATATGATATAGGGATACGGTGATAATTCTTTCAGATATCCCATAAGGTCGACCACGGGCTATCCGGAAACCATATTCCCTGTGACCTTGAATGCCGCGTTTAAGGTCATCCATTTTTTCCAATTCCGATTTTTGTGCAGATATCTCAGAAACCGCTGCAGATAGGATCCTAGTGTAAATTATAAAGTTATAGGGCGATGAATAATTAGTGTAATACGCTGTAACGTTGGTTTTATATTTGTCAAAACAAACCAAAGAGAGATGAAATTTTTTTTCTCCGCGAGTGTAAACTGCAAAAAATGCTACTTTAGACGTGCTACAATTGTGGAACATTACCATATGTGTTAAGGTACTTGTATTTCATGTTGTTTACATAGTCTCCAGCAACCACACTAACAGATAATGATCATTTCGAATGTGCACTGACAACATGCATATATAGAACCGAAAAAATAATTTTGTTATGACAATACCATGTTACATGATTCTAGTAAGTATGATCTATCAATTGTTTACAATTTTCTCGTTCGACAAAGCTATAGTGTCATGCAGATTCAGCCTACACATTGTATGGTCACTCGCGGAGAAAAAAATTCCATCTCGCCTTGGTTTGTTTTGAAAAATATGAAACCAACGTTATTACACTAATTATTCATCGCCCTACAACTTTCTAATTTACACTAGGATCCTATATCTTCAGCGGTTTCTGAGATATCTGCAAAAAGCTCGGAATTGGAAAATGGATGACCTTGAACGCGGCATTCAAGGTCACATGGAATATGGTTTCCGGATAGCCCGTGGCAGACATTAAGGAATATCAGAAAGAATTTTCACCGCATCTCTTAACCATATTAAAAGATATAATTTTTTTTTCGTTGGATAATGATTTTACAAATCACCCTGTATAGGTATGAAACTTGCTTCTTTCTATCAGCGTGAAGCACTAATTGCGCACTCAAAGGAACTGCTATAAAGAGCTATTCGCATTATGGGAAAATGTGCGCATGAAAGCGCAATTAGTAATCAGAAAATTCCTAAGGCCGAGGGACTTTGAATGCCAGTATAAAACACATTAAGATTATGAATCCATCAAACTTAAAGGGTGAATTGCATTTTTTTTCATTACTTGTTCTTACAGAATTGTAGACACATGTAGTACAGGTTGAGTATTCCTTGTCCAATATTCCGAAATAATCCAATATCTGAAACTTTTGAGCGCCGTCAATACCTGATGTCATGTGACGGGTCGCAGTCAAAACGCAAATGGCGAACAAGTTGGAACAACTACACAGATTACCCACATGGTTTGCTTTTAGATGGTTAAATTAACGCAAACGTTAATTGTTTCATGAACAAAATTATTAAAAATGTTGCTTAACCTTCCGATAACGTGTACAGGTATAATGTGAATGGGAAACCAATGAATATCATGTTCATGCATCATGATGCATGTTAGATCTGGAGATACATGTCTGTTCCCATGCAAGCACTTCGGAATTCGGATAAGAAATACCCAAGCTGTACTGTTTCTACAAAAAAAATTTGAAGTGCTAATTTGCGATAACAAATTGTTTTAGCAAAATACTTAGCAGCTCACCTTGGGTTACAATCTTGATGTCGTAACATTATTTTTTCAGTATCAACCTAGCCAAAACATTACTTGCTTTATATAAATGTACATGTATAGCGGAAATTTGCGTAACCCATAGTTGAGGGAGTGACACGCAGATGGGCACATAACGATCATAGGAGTACTAGTTTGGAGCACACATACTACATGTACTTGTCTGAACGTAATATGCACGTCTGCGTTTGTTTTCGCAAACTGCTATTTAAAGTCGAGTGGCGGTGCTTCCTGATAGCCCAAATTAGGGAAATCACACTTGAACGTCCTCATATGCAAATGTTACATGTACTTGTTGTATCAGATACTGCATATAAAAGTCAAGCCTGTGTATAAAGGATTCCCTCGCAATTTAACACTTATAAATAAATGATGCTTGTTCAAAATTGCACACCAGGGATTTTGTGAAAATGAAAGATAATACAGTAATAACTCTTCCACATTCTCGAGGGTTCCCTGCAGAGGACTGAGCCATCGAAATAGCATGCATGGCAGGTAACGCGATCCCAATTCTCATGACAAATGACGTGATGAACTCTGAAATTTCGGAGGCGATAACGTAATTCACTTTGAAATCTGGAACATCGAATGGTCGAATCCATTGCAGCAAGGAGAATGAACCGAAATTTATGGCACGATTTTCTTGAGATATATATATTTAGGATTTGGTGACCATGCACCAACACTTCCTGTAAATGGGGCCATGCACAATTCTTGGCAGATATCTGAGAAGTCTATCTGGTAAGAAGATAGGCTTCGGTGCTAAATGAAGGCAATTCTTTTTTATCCCTTTTACATTACTATAGCAGCGAGTCCCTACCATCCCTACTAGAGGCTGTATAGCTTGTAGCATAAAGCTACTATTACTGAAGTGTATATTTTTCAGCTCAATAAAACAGCGGAAAATATGCCATGGAAAAAAACTAACATGGCCATAAATTTGTATACAAGAAACTGAGAACAGATGTATCCCATTTCGTATATACTATATATCGAATATAGAGCAGCAACGGGGTTTCATATGAAATACTGAAGCACATGTCAAGTATATGGAGAAAATGTAGAAATCACCTACAGGTTACCATGCGAAAGAATTAAGTTGTTTTTTTGGCTGCTGATACACTTTAATGACTAATACAAGTTTTACGATTGAGCAAACAAAAGTATACCTAGTATACATACTAAAGATGCACAGTATAATTCAATTAGCGACTATACAATCGCAACCGGTTAAAGTCAATATTCGCCGTTGGCGCTCTCTTGAAAACTATACAGTTTTGGATATTAATTCGAACCTGGGAGGGAAAAAAAACATTAGGGAGTCGACGTTAATTGAAAAAATAAAAATAATGAGCAAACTAATCCTCAATGTTGATGAAAAAAATAGAGTACCCGGATTCCCTATGATGATCATATGCCATTTAATCGCTTTAAGTACTGCCTACATCTTATGATGAAGTCCTCATTCATTAAAAGTATAGCATCAACAGCAGTCGCACGCACGTTATACGAGCTTTGCAAAGTTAAATCTAGGTACATTTTATAATTTGGTCTATAGTATACGCATCCGACCAAATACGGAGCTAAAAAAAGAAAGGCATGCATATCGTCGCCAGTAGGTGGCCGATGAGGAAATAGTGAAGCAGCAAAAAAAAAAGCAAATTTTAGGACATTCCTTAGCTATACAAAATTCTACCATAGATCTGATTACTCTTCAAGAAGTAATTCTACTCTGCTATCTTTTTTTAACCATCGACAAGCAATGAAAGAGGGTCACTCACCTTGATGGGAATTCTCGTTCACCGCCAACGCCGAGTCCATCAACAGAGCTTCCGAGTAGCTAGGAACCAATCCCAGGTTGCTGCCAATATGCCATTCTAGATCCGTACTGGAAGGAGTGATGGCCGCGTAATTGCCATCGCTAAGGTTATTGTTGTTGGGGGTAAGGGGAGTCAACGTGACGTAATTGGTGCCGAACACTTTGGTCACCTGGTAGTGGACGTAAGCAGTTCTGCTTTCGATGAGCAGTCTCAATGGCCACGACACGAGCAGGAAAGAGGCGAGCCAGAAGACGAGATGGGAGATGTACCAGGGAGAGCGGTCCGGATCCGCGAAGGCCATCAGATACTCCTTGAAGTTGACGTTGGTCAGATCCAGTCCTTCTCGCATCTCCATGTAGTCGTCCCTCCGCTCGTTCTCCTGGAAGAACCTCGCCCGTTGGTCCTCAAACTCGGCCGCCGCCTCGATGTTGGCGAAGGCAAACCCTTTGCTAAAACGGATTTTGGTGGCAGGAAATTTCTCCAAATTCACCAGTTTTTTGGAAATGTCTTTCACTCCGCAATGGGCGAAGATGAATGAGGCACTGGACGAATGAGAGTTAATACGCTCGTAGTAGATCTGGGTGCTGGTGTACGCGTTGCCGTTGCGATAACGAGTTACCTGACATTGCAAAAAAAAAAGTTAGAAAGGCGTCTGGTCTTATGCACTAAAATTACATAATATAAATTTAGATTGCCTGCAGGGTGACAACTTTACAGCGCATTCCTTAAATTTCCCTTTCTATATATAGACGATACGTACATGTATATACGCTGGGGGAAACACTACAAGTCTCAACAACAACAAAAAAAAGCGCACGTGTTTAATTAATGCATATATAGGAAACCAAAATAAGTGCGTGTCACCAAACGAGTAAATGTTTGCATTGAGGAGACCGAGAATAATGTATCGTTCCAGTATAGGTTCAGTATCCGCGTAATCCGAAATGTTCCGAAATCTGAGACTTTGAGAGCCGACATGACGCAACGAGTGGGAAATTCTCCACCTGTTCCTCGCGATTCTATGTTCACAAACTTCATTTCGCGCACAAAATTATTAAAATATTGCATAAAATTACCTTCGGTCTATTAACTCGGATAAGATACATGCATATAATCTAATTTACGTATCCTACAGCGAGGCAGACTCCATGGATCTCAAACGACAAACCTGGAGATGCTGGCAAGTTGTTTGACAGTGATTGTCAAGGCATTCCCCAATATGCGGAGTTGGGCCCGGTGTACGGTTGACAAAACAATTACAAGGCTATTGGTCACATTATTACGGCTAGGTATCGAAGTCATTTCGAAGTTAATGTACACAGTATACTGCGGTTAATGTATCATAATTCAGTAAACAAACCCCAAGTATTATAGCATAATTCAATGACGTACCGTCGAGCTTAAAACATTAGGTTATCATAAAAAGGTTAATAATTTGACAATTTGGCTCTCTGGGGAAAATTAGTATTTCACAAGGATTGGAATAAGACATACATGTATATGGCAAAGTCGAGGTTAATGAAGCCATGTTCTACATGTTAATTATAAAATTTAATTTTCAGTTCAAAGATGATGGATGCGGCTGGAATAACAATGAAATGGTGGCGTTGGCGTCATTACCTCTTTTAATAAAGGGATTCTCGAAAATCAACATATTTTTCCTATTATTTTTGTTTTTTTCCTTTTACACTAATAGGCAATTTTCACCAATGTAGAGATTATCAGTACAACGATAACGACCATTGGCGAAGCTAGCATTTGCAGACCACGGTCAGTGTAATCTGACTTAAGTCCTTGAAACGACAACTGAAAATTAATGGGATAAAGGGTCCCATATTTATACAAAGCCAACGACACAATCCAATTTTTGGAAGGTTTGTAACCTCATTTTGCATTCCACTGGCAGACATGCGCATCGTTGCTGTTGTCAACCAATGTCATCAAAAGATGTGAAAATGAAAAGGAAAAAAAAATCTTGGCAAGACTCGAAAATTAGGTTTTAAAGCTACACGTATCTGTCAGTTTATGGAGGTTATAAAATCAAAATTAATCAAAGGCAAACGGCAGTGTCAATTGCAGAGCGAGTTTCATTTTTTACTGATTCGGAATTGTGAAATTCATCTCTACAGCCTTCTAACAGCTCTATTTTCAAAGATGTTTTACGGACGTGTTTCCCAATGTCGCGATGATGCTTCCAGGTAATCGTTTCCCCCTGATTACTTCATAGATAAGTGCATAGGCAGTAAGATTTCAAAGTAATCGGGTTATTTTTCCAATAATTCGATAGATTTTCGGATAGAGAGCTCGAGTAACATGCTACATATTACATGAGCTATCGAAGTTCTTTCACACAGTAAGATCGATGACCTACATATCCGGATTCATGGAAACCAATTTTAAAAGTATAAATTTTATTTTTTGGTTAAGGAATGCGTTAATATATAGCTGTTTTTTTCAGGAATTGGATTATTAGAATGACTCTAGTGATCACACTATGCACATTAAGTATAGATAAAATGAAACAGATGGATAAACATTTTTCTGCAATGATAACATTTCGAAAAGCTCTCGTGTTTTTCCAAGGATGAAGTTGTTTTCGGAATTGTCATGACAGCATGGAAGTGTACGGCATAGCTAAATATTCGATTATTTCATTTTTGGAACGATTATCACTGCAACAATTATTTTTCCTTAAGAAAAATGATTTGTGGCAGGACCAGGGAACTTAATTTTGTAATTTTGAATTTTAACTTTAGCATTAATTTAAAAAAAACATAGAAAAATTCCACAGTCAATAATTAGGTTATGGAAATTTTTATTTACATTTACAATATTTAACGGAGAAATGAAAATTTACAAAACCATTAGTGCCATGATGACGATTTACTCTAAACTATAAAATTGTTAATTCGGTTCGCATTGAGATTAACATTGTTTTTTTAATTTCAATTGTAACGTTTCCAATCTTAACTGCATGACACAGACTAAATTCCGGGTTGTGGATACCGACATCAAGGAGGAGCATCAATTACAATTGTTCTTGGTTGGGTTTAAAGGCAATAAGCTCACCTGTCTGGATCTCCTTAGATAGTGATAACATATTGCTTTCCACCATACGATGGGTTGCGCCGTTTTCATTTGGTGCACCCGATCGAAGACGCTGGCCACATCCGTCTTGTACTTCAGTTCGATGCGCGTTGTGCAATGCCAACATTCCACCAAATATACCATGTACAGGGTCACCACGAAGGCAATTGGGATGTAGATGTAGCCGTCGTCACAAGGGCTGGAGCGCTTCTTGCTGGCGATCGGATAATTGGAAAAGTTCAAGATGACTTTGGTGATTTCGGTGAGACGGCACCACAAAATGGCCGCCAAACAACCGCACATCAGACTGGTGAGGATCAGACATTTCCAATTTGTGTTGCGTCGCAGGGCCGTCCAAAGGCTGTTTTTGACTGGGCATTGCTGAAACAAAAATGATGTGGATGTCAGGTGACTGCATGTGAGTGGCGCATATGAAAACAAAAAAGCAACTCGAAACGCACGGCATCCAGTCGCAAAGATACCCAATTTGCAGAGATTATCTGCAAAATCTGACAAGTGCAATGGCACATCTCACGAAAGTAATGTAACAACCGATAAATGGATTTTCTCAATTATACTACCAGAAATTTTCTCTGTTGGTGGCTATGCATTGTCGCAATGATGTTACATCGGCCTATCTTCACATGAGTTTCTAAAAGCAATACTGTTGTCATGGACTCGTGGCTGTTAGCCAGCAGCGAATCGACGCCAGCTGTTAGCTGCAGCGCTTTAAACTATGCACATATTTAAAGCATGCAAGTAGAGCTTATCATTCGCAATTTCGCCATCTCCCATAATGAGTTGGTACCACGTCTGATCTATAAGGCTTGGTCGATATGGCCTACAGTGTATAGGCAATACACTATTTATGCAAACCATCTAGCCAAACAAGTATGCCAGAAAACACTTGTGACAAAATCTTAGAAATTCCCCTTAATAAATGTTTAAGATTGAACTTTCAGTGATATATTTTTTAAAAAGTCATTGGTCTGCTTCAAAGGCGTTATCCTGTACGCCATCAAAGACGCTTTGGAGAAGATGAAGAGCGGATGGTCTCATAACGCCAACCATTTGGCAATGATGTACTCACGTTAATGGAAAAACCTTTAGTAGGAAATGTCCTCCTTCTCAAAGCTTTCACATACAGTACATATGCCTGTATACCTGGCGACTGGGACATCAGAAACCTTAATAATACAAGTGCGTATAAGCTCATGCAATGTTCTGTACATAAAGGAAATCGAGATAAGAAGCAACCTTCCTGCTCGTAATAACCTTGGGCGAGACCAACATACAGGTATGTGCGCACAATTTCAATCCATATGTATCGAGCAGAATTCACTGTTTTCTATCATTTACCCGAGGCAATGCTTGTTTTAAAAACGACCAGGATGTTTCAGCACAGAGCTATAGATATCTACATTCTACTGTACAGTCGTTTTTACAATAACATGAAGTGCCTAGCAAAATGGCAACGTGCCTCCAAGATACATTCCTCTATAGCAGATGAACTAAAAATTTATCCGCGAAGAAATATGGTTTTTGGGTGAAATTCACGATGAAATTTCACGTCAAATTCCGTTTCTGTTCATTATATATAGAATAGCATACCAACCATCTTTCTTTTATTCAGCTATTCTTTTTTGAGTGTGTTTTTAAGTACTAAGAAGATTATAGGACTATTCTGACAGCGTCTCATACTTTGTATTGATTTATACTGTAAAACGAACAGGGACATATCCACCAGAAGACGCCTGAGATGTCTTTCAGGCAGCTGCACCATATAGGCATTGCCAGAACTTGTAAAATCTTTCAATGGCATACATGTACATCTTGGCAAGTTTTAGAATCTTGGAATAGCATCTACTAGGGACGTGCATGTACATATACATTGTATAGGTATAGATTTTCAACGGAGAGCCGGGGGAGGTGTTTCGACCCCTCAACTCATCCTTACCTACGTCCATGCCACCTACTGCCCACCAAAACAAATCAAGCGAAAGTGACTTCTACTTCAATTTAGCAGTCATCAAAAGAGCCATCCGCAACATGACCGCATCAGATTTTCAATGCGCACAATACGCGTGTTTTTAATTCTAGAACAGCGTAATGCCCCCCGGTCAATTGGGCTTCGGGCAATTAATTCCCAGGATGCCTGCAACCAATTGGCTCTAAGAGAGAGAGCGTGGCCGAGCAACAAATTGCACATGTATATAGTGCGGCGCAGGCCGGTATACATCTCAAAAGCTAATTGCTCCCCAGGCAAATGTCCCCACGTGAGCACGTGACGTCAACCTAGTGGACAATTCGCGCTGCGGCAGTCCTTTGGCAAAAGCGCTAAAACGCGACCTTGTTTGTCCGTTCCTTCATTTTCTTAATATCGAGGTTCTCGCAATAAGGCATCATTTGATGAGATGTGTGGGAAACTATCGATCTCAACAATCCCATTTATCAAGGCATTAATAAAACAGTGCCACGTGCCCATGAAGTATACAGAAATATATTGATGCGCATCCACCATTATTGAGATGGATTCTGCTGACGTCGGCTGACGAAAAAAAAAAGAGATTGAGAGGGCTTTGCACTTATTGCACAGGTGCCAACAGCGCCAACATTTTTATTATCATTACTACATACTTCATATTTTATTACGATTGACTTTCTTACGTTCCACCGGAAGCTGCTTTGCGCCCGTTTTTTTTTGCGGTTGGGGCTGCTAGGAAACGGATGAAAGACCCTAAGATTACTCCGGAAAGTTTAGCCAAAGGTTAATACGAGCATCCATTTGGCGTTGGATAAATAAATCATTTGTAAAAAGATTGTGTGCGGGAAAATTTTACGATTTCGAAGTTGCGGAGGAGTGAACGTGAAAATAAAACTTCATACATGAAATGAAAAACGAAATAAATAAATATGGGAAACTCCCTGAACTTAGGTAACCAACCGTTGGCCTGAATACATGCATATACGAATAAACAGAATAGAACTTAACAAGTGAAAGATAAGCGTATAAAAACGGTTTGTTCGGGATCAGCGACTCGAACATTTTTTCGTGTTTAAATGAATACTAAGTGTGAAAGACGTTGCTGAACCTCACATGCTGAATTTCGCTCTGGAGAACTAAAATTTAAATTAAAAAATCGTAATGCGGAAAAGTACTTCATGTTTCAGTTTGAACAACATGGAAGGCGTGTAATCAGTAGACCGAAATAACGTCGAATCTTACAAGAAATGTTGAAGGCATGAACCAGGCGTTAATTTACAAATTCCATCATGTGTGAATGTTACGTTGTATCGCTTTATTAAGGCAGTCTATTATACAGTCTATTGTGAATAGACTATACAAGGAAAGACGAATTTTCTTTAAGATTAAAAATCCTATCCATCTTCTGGTTTATTTTCGCACAATTATGAATAAAGCAAAATAGAACGTGTATTTTTGGATTATCATATTTTTATTTAAAAAGCAATTGATGACTTAAAATTTTTACTGAATCAAACATTTATTATAAACACATTATCACTTGGGTTTATTAAAAATGTATTATTTGTACTCATGATAAATTTTGATTGAGCAAAATTTGAAGTTCTTAGTTGGTTATCCAACCAATTGAGACGAGGAATTTATGTAAAAAATAAGCCTGAGAATGTACAAAAAAAAATTGTCTTGGGGTGAAAGAAATAGTATCTACGTCTCTACGTTGCGATAAAAACATTCTCAAATAAATAATATTTATCGAGCGGACTATTATCTAAGTTTCTATCATTACAGTTATATGGTTTTAACATCGCCCTAATAAATAGTTTTTGATATCGTGGTATTGATTTTTGAAGGGTATTTTCATAGTGTCCTACATGTATACTCGATATAAACAAGTTGCAATCAGTTCTAAATTACAATTCTATTATTTCAACAAGAAACGATTGGTCTGGATAATTATTGTACATTACAGGACAAACACGTGACTAGGAGAACCAACAGAGTTTCTCGTTACACAAGCATTAAACGAGTAAAATTAACTCAATAACCGTTTAACGAGAGGGTGGTAGCATTTAGTCCGCTAAATACTAAGAAGTAGAATCCAATTTTAGGGAATTGTATTTAAAATAATTACTTTTCTTTACCCTATTTATTTATTTTTTAATAAGATTCAACATTGCCTTAAGCTAATCCAAAAATCACTAACTGTTATTAAAATCTAAAGAAAATCATAAACTCCATCTAATTATTAAAATTTAGCACTCAAAAATGCGTGCAATGCAGATTTATTTAGTCCGCATATCATCTGAAGTTTAAAATTATGTTTTGATAGAATGGAAATAATTTCAAATCAACGTTCCATATCCTTTGAATCATCGAGTTTTTACTTATTTACTCGTCAAAAAAACCCAAATTACTAATAAAAGTGGTAGTCCGCATATCATCTGAAGTTTAAAAATTATGTTTTGATAGAATGGAAATAATTTCAAATCAACGTTCCATATCCCTTGAATCATCAAGTTTTTACTTATTTACTCGTCTAAAAACCCAAATTACGAATAAAAGTGGTAGCACGCATGATATGCGTATAAATAATTCCCACATTCATGAACTTCGAATATTCAGATGGCCAGCGTATGTTGAAATAAAAAATACCGCATTACGCATCGACCCGAGCCTGCCCCTTAATAACGGCAATCACCGCTTACGTCGAAGCTGTGAGTGATCACCCGCATACAGGCAACGAAAAGACACTGAGCTCAATTTGGCACTGCTAACAAAATCGCAGCACTGCGCCACTTTTAATTCGTACCATGGTCGCCAGAGACTGGCTAGTAGAGGAATGGGCCCATTTTCAAGTGTTTAAGAACGCCTACATTGAATACGCAGAAAAAAACAAAAAAAACATGGCCATGTGTGCAGCTCAACACAGCAATGACCCTGAGTACTAATTGGAACGAGCATGTAACACTGTTCATTAGGATAAGCAACGACGCCCGAATCAATTAAGGTCATGTGCACGTTGAGGAAGGATATATCGAGAAATACGGTCGGGTCCAATTACGGATAAAATTAGCAAAGAAACATCCTTGTAAAAAAAAAAAAAAAAAAAAAAAAAATCTGGACAACTGACCAAATTTCGACAAATAATTCATGGAAACTTTTCCGCTTCAGGAACGGAAAACGAAATATCCTAACGTCCATATGGAACATTTTGCGTCGAATTTGTACGTTATTGTTTTAATTTTTGGAGCCCACCCAATGCAAAAGTAATCGTAAGCATATACGCACGATGTAAGATAATCGTGTTATTTAAAACCCAAATTTAAAATCGAAACGGAAACAACTCGGATTGATTTTTCGCCAGAAACGTAATCCTCACAGCAAAAAAAAAAAAACAAAAAAAAAACTCAATAACACTTGCACACGTGCGATCTCGTAAGGCACGCGTACATGTACGCTTTTAATTCCCCAAATGCAAAGGCTTTACACGTTCAACGCAAATCCCCCCGTCCCAATTCCTCAACTACAAGTCGGATCGTTTCAAACAGAATAGTACATAAAAACATGTGGAATATGATGGCTAACCTCCTCGCTGCATTCCTCCTCAATATCCTCAACCGTCATCATGGTACGGACAATCAGCTGAACAGACGCCGCCCATGAGTAGGGAAGTGCGGCGGAACGAAGTGGATGAAACGCGGGCTACTTCCTCCGAAGTGCCAGACGATGGGACCTCCGATGAGCCATGGTCGAAAAATCACCAGCTTCCAGAGACGGCTTTCGTTATCGTCTTGTCATCGCGCTGGACGAACTGGTCGCACCGAACAGCGAGGCTCGTGCAATTTCGGGCGCAGCTGCATAGTCGGTGAAGCGGAACGGAACGTGGCAAAACCCAAAAATGCCTAAAGGCGCTTCGACTTACGGCGCTTTATCTCCGTGGTATTTCCTGGAGCTGTCCCCAGCGCGTCTTTTCAATATCGACTGGATAGGAGCGGTGCTAAGCGCGCGAGATAAAATAAAGTAGGTGCTGGAGGCGGCGTGCGCTAAAGCCAAATGCGCGTTGAAAAGCCCGGCATGCAACGCGCCATCATGGCCCATAATGCGTCATCGAGCAGAACGCGTCGATATCCATCAACCCTTGGATGGAGTGAGGCATGCGCTACTCCTGCAGCGCCACCGGGAATTGCTAGAAGAAACGCGTGCAAGGGGCGCGAGCACGCAATTTTCGCCAATTGCGGGCGGGTTTGGAAAAAATCGCGGAAAAAATAATCTACAAAATCCACGAAAGTGTGGAACGATTTGCTAAATTGCGTGCGCTTAGCGCATTAGGCCTGAAACGTTGTTTTTTAAGGATCAAGATGGCTGCCGAGGAGGTGTATATATCCTCGGTTGACATCTTGACTCCCAAAAAAAAGCGCAGGCGGCAATCGATTTTAGGACTTCGACTGCTCACTGCTATATATGATTTTACGAGTCCAAGAAATGATGTCTGCGAATTTATGGCGGATTATAAATAGGGCTGGGTTAGGTCAAGCAATGGTACTTAAAACTGTCAGCTGTGAAGTCACGTGTGAAAAATCGAAACTATTTGGTTGTAAAAATTCACTCCAATTCAAAAGTTATAGAACGTGCATCTCCAAAGATAACTTGCACGTGACGTCACGCAGCTCGTGGGCGTGGCTAATGTGACTTGGTTTACATTGTGGGCGTGTTGTGGGGTACATGAATCTGAGAATCGTGGCGTTAATAAGGAGCATCATTCTAAAAACTAAGCCAATGCCCCATTAGATACTATCACTTACCCATGAATAGATTTTTTATCCGAAAGTAAATTTTTTGATGCTGTTCAAAATATCGCAATCAAAAATTGCGTTCATTTTCTCGTTTATTTCTGAATAAATAATTAAATAAAAGAATATGGAACGGTCGATTGCGCCTGCTGCCTGCACTTGCAATTTATCTATATAGCAAAGGCAATCATTTTTGCCGTGCACAGTATAATTACGAAGTACCTGAAAGTGAAAGTGAAGATAGTGAAAGCTACATGTAAAAAGCCACGCAAAATCTTTCGAAAATTATTTTCGAAAAACAATCATGTTCTCGCATGTACAGTGCAAAGGACGTAAATTTTGAATATATCGATCGATACTAAGAATGTTTACTTTTACTAAATACATCTAGTACAATTAAGGTATACGTGCTTCGTAAATCCTTTCGTTGAAGTACACGCAGATATAAAGCCGACCATGCACGAGGAAAGTTATATCTGGAAATACGGCATGTTCAAAAAGTTGTTTTTTCGAATGTGAATTACGAGAAATGAAATGTTTTAATTTGTCAATTATAAAAATATAAATGAAGTCTAATTACTCTCAGTATGAAATTTTCGTTTTGAAAAGCTTGTTTAGTAAAATGCTCAGAAATATGCGCTTGACTTTTCGGAAAAACTTCGGGGAAAAAAACGCCTAAAATTGCGAAGTTTCCTGATATAACTTTCCCGTGTATTGCCTGCTTAAAAGCTTTAAATGTAGGCATATATCCAGGTATTCAAGCAAACAAAAAAATAAATAGGATTAAATGTTTTTTGTAACTCTTCTTATAGGCTCCATCATAAACACTCGTGGAAAAATTGAAAAAGCTGCATGTTGCTATATACTCGTTGCAATGAAACGACAATGTTGAGACGCGGGCGTACGTTGCCCCGAAAAAACATCAAAAGAAATTGAAAGCTATTCATTCACCACCTTCTTCAATACATGTACATGTACATAATAGTAGCAAAGGGCTGCTGTTATTCATACGAGTTTCCAAAAGCACTACATTCGTATAGAGAAAATTAAGATTAAGGACTTTCCATTATTTATCCCCATTATTTTTTAGATTGCTGCAGGCATCGTTAAAGGAGCTGCGTGCCAACATTTCATGCGTGTTCAATTAGGCTTACATTCGAGATTTCAGAAAATATTACCCCTTCATATGCATTAATTTCTCAACATTAAGTTAAGAATACGTTCGTCTCAGAATTATCAATACGCGGACATTAATTCTAACGGTGAATGTTGCTGCAATAACGAAAACATGTTTTCGTTATGGCAATTTATCCACGGTTCAGTTGCCTTCACGTTAATTGTCCATTTTCTGTAAACAAAGATATCTTAAGCAATGCATGATTATGGGGATGTTGAAGTAATCACTTATTTTGAAGCTTTGAAAAACAAACTTGATAAAAACTTGAAAGACGCTTTTCATAATTTTTACATAAAAAACTAATCTTAATCAACCAGCTATACACTTACATGTATTCGAATCCACCACCAATCGACCCTTTATTTAGACATTACTGGGCGTGAAACTGATTAACGTATAGAGTGGCACATTATGCGAGATGCATGGAACATTTTCTCTAATGGAACACAACTAGCAGCGCCACCTATAAGCAGTGCATGCATGGTGAATGCGAATAAAAAAAATGCTGTTTAATAACGCCAGGTGTAGTGCCACTCGTGTCTTTCATAAAATTTTACTCCAAAAAATCCGGTCTAAAAACTGCAATAGTAAAAAATTTCAATCTTTGAAAAGTGATATTTTTACTAAATATATTGAATTTCTTCCTTAGAAATTTTTTTTTTCGACCAACGTACGTGTATTTACGGAATCAACTGGAGTTCATCTGATACTTGTGAGCAAAAATAATAGGAATATCTGCTAGCAGTCCGTATACACAAAGCATTGGTTTTTTTCAATATAACCAGAAGAAAAAAAACCACACAGAATACATTTTTTTATATTAAAGAGCATTCATAGTTAGAACAGCCTATTTTTCGTAAAAATATATCACAAAACTGGGAAGCTTGCAACTGGATGGGAGGGGGGAGGGTGAAGGAGCGTTTTTTAAAAGTTCAGATACGGAACAATATGTATCGTGTATTGTATTTTTCATACATTGTTGTTGCCAGAATGATATTTTTATGAAAGGAAAATCGAAGTCACTTAAACGGGGCTAAATATTAGAAAACTTCCCTTTGTGTCGTTCGTAATGCATCAAAGAGCGCACTTGCGCATTCACTCGTACGTTAATTTTTCTTTATTTTCAAAA
The DNA here is from genome assembly GCA_034697705.1 of Ommatoiulus sabulosus. Taxonomy (NCBI): domain Eukaryota; kingdom Metazoa; phylum Arthropoda; class Diplopoda; order Julida; family Julidae; genus Ommatoiulus; species Ommatoiulus sabulosus. The sequence goes on along the minus strand of JAQGAO010001581.1, from coordinate 2,942 downwards.
ACTTCCGAATTTCAAATAAAACAATAGGCTTAGCGGCGCGAAGGAAAGAAAAGCGGAAATGGGATGAAAGGCAAAAAAACGTTTTCGCTGAAAATAAACCTATTTGAAAGACTTCTGACATTTATCCGTGTATTAAAAAGGCACGGATTCTGACTTTATCTGGACGTAATAAATGGCCAACTTTTAATCTATGATTCCGGAAGTGGGTCGCAGCTCCGTCAATAACACCTCTATAAGCTGGGCAGCACTTTTTGGTCAGTATATATAACGGGTGACGTCAACGCTTTCACCGCATTTGTAATTTAGCTACATGTTTATTGCAATGCATGGAACCTCACTAAATATATAACTCGCTTTATACGAAGTTCAGATAGAACGAACTCTTTTGCAGTCCCCGCTAGGGTATATGGGACGAATAATGTTAATCTCTTAGATAAAGACTGATTCCGACAGGTTCGACTGTTTAACGTTATTTTGGGATATATTTGCGTGTATTTCCATGCATGCTGAAAATTACATGAATTTACATTCTTTAGGATTTTGCATTTTTCTGTATGTAATATTTTAACACCGCTTGAAATATGGAACAGCCAAATGTCTCTTGATTCAAATTTTAAATGCATCGCCCATGATACAGAGGTTTGCAATGCCTATTTCCAAGATTCTGAAAATACGTTCGACTCAAGCTGCAGCGTGCATGTGGTTAAATTTATGTTGGGAGGAACCACCGAAATTCCACCGAAGATCGCTTAAAAGTTGGAATTTTCTCGTTATAAATCTGTCGAAGAAAGGCTTTTAATCTTCAAGAATGGCGAAAAGAAATCGTGTGGAAAATGAATCTAGGACCAATTTAAGGTGGACTTCTCCAATTCAGCCAGGACAACAAATTCAGTATTCATGAGTTTCTACCTACACGCGGACTATTTCCTATTGAAATCGTCAGCCAACCGGAAAGGGAATTTAGTTTTCCCCATACATATGGTCTAACGCAATTTGAGAACAGTTGGATAGCTTTGACAATTTGAAAAAAAAATCAAAAATGGGTTAAAGGGAGCGTATACAGTATATGAGCTTTTTTTCAAACATGTGCATGTACTTTTTGATTTATTAATGTGCAAGTATAGTGTGTATACAGTATAAAATCTTTTACGGTGCTATTTGGGAAATTTTCTTAATGCCAGATGTGCTTATGAATTATGAATTCCTATTTCAAACACATTTTTTGATGCCTTGACAAATATAGGAAGTCTCGATCGTCAGCGAATAACATGTATAGTTGCGTAGAATGCTCTAAAGATGGCGCTGATATGTGTTGCGTTTAGAAGCAATACCAACCTCCATCTGTATACGCGCCATATTGCTGCAATTTATCCTGTCGCAGAAATCAACGTACTGTAGATTAATTAGGATTGTGGAACGGGTCAATCGTACGAAATGCAACTCTTTCCGGGTTTTCAACCATGCCAAGCTAAATCAGTCGAATCACGACCGTAGTTCGTATTATCAGAAGTCAGACATGCAATTAAAACTTGACTTTAACAATACGAACTATATGCATGTACATGCAGTTTCATCGAAGTTTGCATGAAATCTTACCCTGCATTTATGAACAGGAATGTTTTACAACCTACAATTGTATATGGACGAATTTCCCGTTATAACGGAAAAAGTTCGTTTTAAAAGCAACATAGCGCGAATACTCGAGTACTCGAAAATTAGTTCGTTTTAGCCTATATTGTTTCTAATTTGTTTGTAATATCCGAATTCGAAGTTCGTCTTAAACGAAGAACCTAACGTTATTCGGAAATGAATTCGTACCATCAGAAATTCGTAATAACCAAGTTCTTCCACGGTATCTGAAATTTAGAACCTACGCTCGTAAATAGGTCAATCTGTACATTGTGCAGTTGCTTTGGTCCAATCGGCGCGTCGCTTCCGATCACGTGACAGCAGGTCCGTTTAATCGTTATATCTAACGGCATTTCCATGAATTTCCATCGGTGAAAACAGATGAGGAAATGAATGGCGAAATTTGCCGGAAGTGTCTCGCTCTCAACGACGCTCACGTTTGGACGTTCCCTGGACACGTGATGGTTGCAGGGGCTGAAATTCGTGCGGCAGTTTCGCAAATGGCTCCTCGGAGAGCAATGGCGAACCATGGAGGCGTTATACGTATATATTGAGCGAGGCTGCGGCGCAATGAAACAATTAACTTTTGTAAATAATTTAACGCTCAGCAGCCGCCATTAGGCGCAGGCGCGCGTAGGCTTTTATCGAGGTGATGAATGCAAATCTGGCCAAATTAGTCGACGAGCGTGTCTAATAAAAGCTAAATAGTTAAAACACTTGACGAGCACTAAGGCTGCACATTCGTCTAGCTACGCCTCAATTTATACCCGCTGAGCAAATACGACCAAATGAATGGTTTGGCCAGTGCAAAATGTACAAAAAATACAAGTCGCCAATTAGTCCCAAGGACCATCGTTACCCAAACGAACCGCTGAGTGATAAAACTACCCGGATATTTATTTGATGATCGGTGAACCTAAACTATAAATAGAGAGTTTGTGCATAACGTCGAAAATACCGTAAAAGCCACGGTATTTGCCCACTGGGCTAGATAACGTTGCGTGCCACTTCGACTGTTTTTGCACATCGCAAAGCCAGTTTGACACGTTATTATCCGCCATCTTGGGAGTCAGGCTGGCCTCACTGAAAATCGAACATCCTCACATGTACGTAGGCAATGCAATGTCTCAAAAATCGAAGCGAGGCAAGTGAAGCCGATTTGTCGGCAACGGAACTTCAACACGATTTTTTAAATTGATATCATTGTAAATTCTGGGCCTACCTGAATTACTATTAAAGAGAATCGATTGCTGATTAATCCTGAATGATTTCCAGAGTCGATTAATCAGCAGATGGCGAAATATCCGATCAGT
>JAQGAO010001580.1:0-23677 GCA_034697705.1 Ommatoiulus sabulosus | reverse complement strand
TTCATTAACTTAAAAACCAGTGTCGCCTAGTGGTATGAGTCTGCAATACCACTACGCGACACTGGTTCAAAATAAGTGAACAAATCACATGAATAAGTGCCAACGTGATCGTACCCTTAGGCATGCAGTTCTGAAAAATTTCAAACTATTAAAATTTCAGAAAGAGCCCTAAAAATTATTAATTTTTGAAAAAACTTTTCATGCATTTTCATATGAGTAAACTATTATTAATTTTCAGACGCATTTTAGAGAGTAATAGCCTATTTAATTTGAAAAAGACCAACATTCTAAAGATTAGCTCCTGAATCGGCGTATTAAGAAGTGAATACATTTTAAAACACTTGTTCCTAAGCACAGAATTGCCAACAATTGGCATGTTTTTTAACGACGCGGCGCTCTACTGGGAAACGCCAGCGCCAACTACGGCGATCCGTTGAGCGGTGGCGCCCTCTGAGCAAGCGCTGCGTTTACTCCTTAATTATTATTACGTGTTGTTTTTTTGGGATGTTCCTCATAAAAATATTTCGCAAAAACCTAAATTTGCGAAATTTCATATTCGCCTTGGTTCGTACGGGACGAAGAGAGGCCCAAATCTGGGAGGTTTTTTTCTTAAAAATAAAAAAGGCACAAAGGGGGAGCGGACGAGCCCGATATGTTAGCCACAGGGGGAGCGCTGCAAGGAGCGAGTGAGGGGTAGGACAGAGCATGAAAAGGCACCCCGGTGGCGAGAGGGGTTAGGGGTGTGGGTGAGGGCCGCCCTCTTACCCTCTTAATACTAACCCTGAAACTGGAATAGGCAAAGGGGCAGTTTCACCTTTCATGCGTGTCAAGGCTACGGTCGCCATCTTTTTTTTTGTCCCTATTTCGCTAGGATCCAAGATGGCCGCCCTCCTTCAAATACATGACAGCAACCTTTAATCAGGACGAGACAGGGGGGCGGCCTATAATTAAGGAATTTGACCAAAAACCCTAAGGAGATCCGCGGCGATAAATAAAAAATTAGAGAAAAAAAAGTACAACGAAAATTTTGACGGAGTCGCTCACGGGCCAGGAGGTAAGGGGTGGTCAGCACGCCTCAGCAGCGCCTCCTGGCCGACTACCCCCTAAGCACCCGTAATCCCATGTCCACCTTTCATCGACCACAAATGCCTACAAACGAGAAATACTTAAAAAAAAAATAGTCCGGGAGCTTTGACCACGCATTTTTAACGAGGAGTGCACCATTAGTAGTTAGGCCTACCGAGTTAATCTGCCCAATAACCCGAATGACCCACCTCACCCTCGGCTCCTCACCCTCAACCCGCGCTTCGCGAAATCAGTTTTCAGATGCCGATATCGAGCGAGGACGGAAGTTTGCGACCATTGAAAAATCGCGGTTTTTCAGCACAAAAGTGCAGTTCGGTAACATAAATGCTAAAAAACACGAAAATATTGCAGTTTTGTTGTAAAACTGCAGTCTGGAAAACCCCGAAAATACCGGTTTCAAAAGAAACGTAAAGTTCGGAAAAATCTGGAAATAAAGATCAATTTCAGAACAAAACTAAAGTTTGGAAAACCCTGAGTGAATGTAATGCAATTTTATAAGAAAAGTACGGTCAGAAAACTTTGAGACTCCTGAAAAATGCAGTCAATACGCGAATGAAAAAAGAAAAAAAACCTTTTCATATATGAAATTTAAACATAAAAAGTGCATTTTTCCAAGGCAAAATACAGGAATGAGATGACATTACTGAACTACAGGAATTATATATGAATATCGGCACAAAAAATATGAACTCCGAATCGTCTCGTCGCTACTTATCACGCTTCACAGGTCTTACTAATGGTAAAAAAAAGTTGACCGTTATTACAATTCGCCACCCACTCGCCCAAACGTGCGTTCGTTGACCCTTGACATTTCGATAATTGGGAGTCATAGCCACAAAGCGTCACCTGGTGGCGCTCTAAAACGTTTATCTGTCGCAATTATTGCTTACCAAATCTTTCGCCTGGCACAACGTCAATTATGGTCGACCCTCGGGTGTGACCCTTGGGAACAATGGGTCTGCTTTAGGGGGTCCCTCAGCAATTTCGTTTTTTTTTTACCCCTGACCCCTCGTCCCCTAAAGGCGTTCATCTGCGCCTGATTGACATTTCGGAAATCGATACTGGTTAAGAATTAGCCAGGATTTTCTCGAGCGCGTCCGCCAGGGGGCGTTTCTGCCATTTTAAAAAAACTGCGAAATTTCCTTCCCCTCGTGCGGAGATGTCACGTGAGCGGTCAGCACGGTGTTTAAATTCGTGTTTTACAACTTCTTAAAAAATGAGGGGTTGGCTGCTAGATAAGCCTAATTGGGACTGACTTATAAAGCGTGTAAGTGTGAGAAGGGGTCGTTCACACGCAAGGATCCTATTTCCCAAAAATAGTATGGCCGAAAATAGCCGTGAAATGACAGAATTGAAGATTGTCCCCTGCGATAGCCCCAGTCACATGACGCTAAACGAGGGAAACCACCCACATTTGCCGGGAATAAGTTGTTATTAAAAAAACATACACGCCAACAGTTACTCGGATCCATCCAAAAAGTGATTGCAGATATGTGAAAATAAAACAAACTAACGCTTCAGCCAACTAAAACTTTAGGTAAACACTTTACTTTGCACTGTTTTCACGATTTGCTTCCCCTTTTGAAGATCTACAATGCTAAAAGGATTATAAAATTTTGAATTGTTCAGCTTATTTTTTAATATAATTTTTTTTTAATTGGATAAAACTAATCAAAATTCGCGACAACTTGGATCACCCCGAAAATGCAAGCAAATTGTGAGCGTAATGCAAACTACTTTGTACAGTAAGCAGTTTGTGGAAAAACGTTGTCACGAGCGTGCTATAGGGCTTTTAAAAGTGAAACTTAAAAAAATATATTATCGACCATACTGTGCGGCGAATTTCATTAAAAAAAAGGTTCAATGGAAGCAGCGCGTTTGATCGACAATTTTCAATTTTGGGAAATAAATAACTCTTCGACTGTAATCAAATAACGTTGAAACCAATAATAACGAAAATTGCCGAAGTCTTACGAAAACCCGTACTATTAAAACGGTATCGAGATGACCGAAATTGATTTTCGCGATCGATATTTATGAGGGAAAATATAATATACGGCATGGTCAGAAAAAGAAAATATTTCAAATTAGATTTTCGTTTTTAATAAAAGTAACGGCGCTCCCTATAGGTCGTCGCTAGCAATCGTTATGCAGGACAAAAATGGCTTCAATTCCAATGCTTTTCCAGCCATCCACGGGCGGGGGTTTGTTGAGTGTTGACTTTTAAGAACAGTACATCGAAGCACGCTTGAACCACCATTAAACCCTGCAAGCAGCAGGTTAACCTTTATACATGTATAGTTTACGAACACGAAAAACTCATCATTAGATAGCCTATAACGCGTCTTAAGATATATAGGTGAACAGGCGTTGATACGTTTGATTAAGACACGAGTTTTGTTTAAAAGAACATTACTGTACATGAAATGTAAGTCGTTTGGGTAGTATACGAGATCAAAGAATGCTTACTTTCGACGTGCTTCTTTCAGCTTCTTGTTTCCAGCTTTGAGGCGCACAATGAACGCTTATATCAGCGTGATGGTCAGTGGATGTGCTTAGTGGCGCCAGTGCATGCGTTGTGCTAGGTGAAACATTCCGCGTAAATCCTTGCACATGCGCATTTGCATCTCATGATGAGCGCAGGACACGTTTTTACGGTACATAGGCGGCATACAATCGATAGCTACACTTTTGACCAATAGTGATCTGTGTGCCACTCTGTGTCTAAAAATCTGCTTTCGGATTTCCAAAAAAAAAATGTTATAAACATTCTTGAAAGCTCAGCCTGGCTCGGCTAAGCTTTCTTTGTGTGCGCCCTCATTTAAAAAGCATGCCGCATTCTTATCCCACTTGGTAGCGCTAGTGTACACCGAGTGGTAAGCGCCTGCAATAAGCATTCTTTGTGCTCGCACCCATACAGCAGAATGCGTTTTACATTGAAAAGTTCTCAATCTAAAATTTGTCAATCGCATTCTGAAGAACTAACTCAAGTCTTCCGAGTCTTTTCGAGTGTGGATATTTAACACATCGTCAACCAAAGTTAAATACATGTAGTTAGCTAGTAGTCATTTTATGACGATCAACGACAAGTAACAGCCATAAGAGCAGTGTATAGAGACAGACAGTGATCAGTCAAACAAAGGAGTAATAATTAGGATACTCAATCCAATTTCAGAGCACCAACTCTGGAATTCTCTCGTAAACACTGCAAAATAACAAAACAGGATAGTTGACCTCGAGCCTAGGCTTAATTTTCTCATAACAGGTGGACATTGCTGGAAAATACTGCGGCCACGAAAACGAGAGATTATGCCTAAATCCGAAATAGAGATCGATCAAGAGCAAAAATGTGAAAAGCATCGCATTGTAGTGAATGGATACTGAAAGGTTGAAATTTATGAAGGAATTATTTCTTTAAAAAAGATATAAATAAAAACCAAACCATCGATAAAAGACGAGATGATGGCCAACAGACCAGTTTTTATTTTTTTCCTAGAAATTATATTTAAAACACCATTTTGAACAAGCAAGGAACGAATTACAAACTGAATTTTTTAAACTGATCCTATGAGGAAACCATATTCAAGATGCGAACTTTCGAGTGATAAAGAGGTCTGTTGGGACTAATTAAGTACTTTAAGCGGGAGTACGTACTTGCTTAAACCTGGTTTAACTCGGCATAACTTATAAGTCTTCACAATGGTGAAAAATATCATGTGTGAGGATTACACTGTAGATTATAAAAATGATAACGAAGAAGTGGATCATTTTTGTATCAATTCATTGTTGGTTTAGTACTTTTGTAGGTTATTAGAAAACAACCGCAAGGTACAGGAACAACCGATAACATTTCCGATAGCTAAATATAATTTCTGAACTACAAGTCAAAAGAGGTGATGTTGATGCGAATGTCAATGAAATTCAGGTGCAGGACTAACTGGATCATCCTCCAGAGACAAGTTGTAAGATACGTTTTCAATAACAACTCTTGGTTCATGGCTGCATCCTGGTCGTGCAGCAATTGCCGTTGGTTTCGAGTAGCTTTAATGGCAGCCATTTCTGGCTGGAATAATATCAGCTAAGGCGCAACTCCCTGGAGCGCTTTTAAACAGGAGTAAGAATAACAACGAGTTGGCTTCTGGGCTCGAAAGCAAACAGCACTCTCGTGATTAAAAAACAGATGACTCACATAACGCGTACAATAAGTGAAACGTGCGTCTCATTTTTTGAAATGAGAAAGTGAGAGAACTGGGATGGAACAACCAGACAACTTCCGGGGTTATATGTAGAATCTCACTTTTGTAAAATGAAAACAAACGCTTACAATTCAATTCAACTCAGTACCCTACAGTCAGCAACTAAATGCCATATGGTAGAGAAAGAAAGGAATATCCCCTCTATTACATCGTACTCTTGCAACAAAACGGTTGAAATGTACCATTGGAGTTTCATGTTGTTAGAAGACAGGCTACTAAAACGTTCTAGGTATATTTCTTTAACGTTTTGAACTATTTCCGGGAAGTGAATCCTTAAAGGCAAAATACTAAGAAGTAAAAGTAACACCTGGGAGTAAAAAACAATAAGGAGGAAATTCAACCCAAAGGAGAAAAGGCAACCTTAGGGTGTGAGCACAAAAAATGCCGTTTACCGCTAGGCGTACACTAGCGCCACCAAGCGGGATAAGAATGCGGCATGCTTTTCAAATGAAGACGCACACAAAGAAAGCTTAGCCGAGCATCGATTTAAATTCCGAAAGTAGATTTTTTAAGACAGAATGGCACATATATCAATATTTGTCAAAAGTGTAGCCATGCACACATACCCGAGTATGTACCGTAAAAACGTGTTCTGCGCTCATCATGAGATGCTAATGCGCATGTTCAAGGCTTTACGCGGAATGCCGCAGGAACGCATGCAGTGGCGCCACCAAGCTCGCTGACCATCATGCTGATATCAGCGTTCATTGTGCGCCCCAAAGCTGGAAACAAGAAACCGAAAACAAGCAAGAAAAAAGCTGAAAGAAGCACGTCAGAAGTAAGCATTCTTTGTGCTCGCAGCCTTACGGAGTAAAAGCAAACGCAAAAAAAAAAGATTAATTTAAGCAAAGAGCAATGTGCTGCTCCACATTGTAAAACAATACAGTATCTATTTTTCTTATAAGAAGCTCGTTCTTAAATATTTGAATTTGACACTACCAGATATTAACTTACTACCCACTTTTCACCCAATTTAGCTTACCCAATATTTTCTGAAAGGGAGCGCATGCACTCCAATTACACAGGTCACATTTCACAAGTTCTTGCAAGAATGAACGGTTTGAAAAGTACAGCCCTTAGCTACCTGGATCAATACCTTACAAGTCGAGAAAGAGGAAAATGGAGGAAATGGAGCAGGAGAGAGAATCTCTGAAGAAAATTTCCGATTGCCTGCCTGGCTGACTGCTTATTTAGAACCTGACAACAAATGATGCACGTGCAATTAGGAGGAGCTGCATGCATCCCCGGAGGAATTCAGGCAAGAAGAAGGAAGACTAAAGCAGGAAATCATACTTTCAAATTCAATTAAAGTAGTAACAAGAAATGTCCTTGCCATGGAAATGCGATTGTGCCAGAAAAGGAAGAAGATGCTGTAGAAGAGAAGTTATCAATGATTCAGCTAAAATTCAAGTTTCAGAGTTGATACTTAAGTTGGCTTATTGGCAAAGGGAAATTCAACAGTTTTTTTAAAATTACTTATCGTTAAGGAAAGTGATTTTCTGTTCATAATGCAACCGCTTATCGATGGATGAACAATTAACTGAATTTGAAAGCAAAAATATCACGCGATTTACGACTAAAAAATTTATAGCAATATATCGCACCCGCGCTTCAGAAGGGACAATTCCATTTTCATTTTGAGAAAAGCAAGTTTTAGTTCTTTGTAATGCATGGTGAATTAAATGAAAATACATGTACTGTCATTTAGCAGAAACTATATGGTAAACTCAGACGATGCTTTTACTGCAGATAGTGCTAATTTCGCTTGACTTAAAACACGTGTAATAAAACAAATTTACAATATTGAGTTGTGACAATTTTTAATTTTTAAATCTAGTTGGACAAAATTAAAATGCGTTGAAATGAAAGTGCATATGCTAATACATGTACTTGTATATTCCCGCTTCATAAGTGATACCACTCAGAACTCTTCAATTTTTTGTTAGACTAAATCCAGCAAAAAACGACACATCTAGGTTAAGGTTAAAATAGGGTTACCTTATTTTACAATATTTTGCTACTGTATACATATTTCCATGTATTAAAACTTGCTATCTCATAATGAAAAATAGTTGAATTGAAACGCTTCTGAAGCGTGGCCTGAGTGCGATATATTGACATAAATAACACATTTGAAATATACGATCATACTAGCAGGTTCTCCCCAGAAATGAAATTATTAACTTTCCTGACTTGTCGAGTTTAAAATAAAAATATGACATACCTGTATATACCGCGTGACTAAAAGGTCTTTTCTTCTCCCCCCAAAACAAATCAACAGAATGGGTGCAAATAGGAAAAATCGGATTTTCACCGGTTTGCACCCATGCATAACACCGCTACATTGCAGGAATGCTCTAGGACCTGGTTTGTTTACTCACGCGGTATACATGTACCAGGAATGCCATATTTATGGCTTATTATAAAAATGACTTAATTTACATGACAATTAAGGGATTTTTAGGTATGTGGGAATCTTGATATGCATGCAGTATTGTCACGTCCATGTGGATTGACCTGTTCATCCATGCATGCTCTTTATCTATTTTTCCCACCTTGGACAGTTCATAATTTACCATAACTGGGATAGATGTCTGTGACAGATGCACTGTGCGCAGTGAAGCATCCATTGTGCAATCCTTGCAAAAATCACTTAGCAGCTTTATTTCCAGCGAAAATCCATCATTTTTACCTTCAGCGCTTCTCGAAATCGCTTATCACACATCCAGAGCTGCTCTAAGGCTCCAAGACAGAGTTTGGAAGCAATGTCTGAAAGCATCGCCATCGCAGACAGACACGCCATAACTCGGCATTATTGGCTAGGAAAGTACCTCCGCAATGACAGTCATTTCAGGCAATGGTGCCTGATAACGTCTCTCCAGGAGTACGCAACCAATGAAGCGGCATCTCTCTCGTATGCAGAAAGCTATATATATATTGAGAGAGAGATAGAGAGAGATAGGAACGCAACGGCCCATGCTGGCCATAAATCGTACCAAAATAAGCCGAAATTTGGCGGAAAATGGCCATTGCGAAGGTCGCTATGGTAGGGAAATGAACGGAAAATCGGCTGTCATCGAGAACTTTGCAGAAGAACGAGAGTTGAACCATGCCAAAAAACTTTCCAGTTTCATTTTTGGCAGACCAATTCGCTTTACTTCATTTAAAAATGAGATTTTTTTTTTCAAGTTTCCTTGAAAAAATTCCTGAGTCAAAATCCATTAGGAAATTCTATTGTTTTGAATTCTTGAAGATTCTTCTCTTTCAATGATATTTTCAGCAATAAGTTTTGAACATGCATAAGCGATTATCTTTATTTTCTATCAAGGAACAATAAAATAAACAAAATATTTTTAATACCTTATGGCTCTTCTCAAAATTAACCACACTTCAAGTATTTGGTAAGCATGCACGTATAGTACATATTTGCAATAATTGTCTTAAACACAATGTTAACAATCTTATAACTGCATCTGTATGGTATTTATTTATACCTAATAACAAATACATTGAATAGAAATGCATTTCAATAAAGCAAAATGTATTTTGAAATGCCTATCATGCTTTCAGATAGGTATACCTGATAAAGTTGATAGTTATTTGGTAATGTCGCTGTGTGTATATTTTCTCACAATAACCAGATTCATAATCCCTAAAGAAATGCAGATGCGTAGAGATAATTCTGTGATTCATGTCTTGAATACAGACCATCAAAGGAAAAAAATGAAAGTAAATTGTTAACAGAATATACAGTGTATAAACCATTATTTGAAGAATTGTCCATAAAAAAGCTGGAAGAACTTAATGAAATGAACCTTTCGGTTGTTTGTTTAATTTATTAAGTCTGGCGAATAAAACTATTTGCTAAATAAATTCTAGAAGCTATTTTTTCTAGAATGAGGCCATTGAAATGAAAAATTGTGGTGTTTTGGTAAAAATAGCGAAAATTACTCAGAAAGCCAAATTGCATCTTGTCCTGTATAATTTCCAACATTTTTTTTTTCGAAATTAAACTTTACATTATAAATACAGGGAAGTGCAAACGAAACCATGATTGTTGATAAGAGATTAACGATAAACATAAAGCCTAAATAGAAGAACCACGTACATTTAAGTTATACTATCAAGATATCAACAACGCCTTATTTAGTGTACGTAAGTTGAGGACCGAATGCAATTCCTATGGAAGAACCTTATCCAACATGAGAACAAGTTTTCCAGAACACATTCTATAGTAACTTGGGAGCGAAAGCAATTCCTATATGGACTTAACCTTATTCAACACTAGAGTAACAAGTTCTTACTGTCTGTTATATTCTGACTGCTAATGAATGAAAAGTCCTTTCTAATAACCAAATCATGAACGCGTTAATAACATTTTGCAATAATTCCTATAAGGAAGACGTAAAATACCCACATTCAAGATACCAACATGGCTCTCAACGTAGTTTCACTTTTTGTTTTCTTCATGTTCTTGCTCTTTCTTTCCTCAAGTGTTTCTCGTTGTTGGCGTTATTTACGCTAAGTTTTCGTCAGTAGCTCATGAGGCAAGAGCTGCTTGAACCCCAGAGACTGTTTCGCGTGCATTTAACTCTGCAGACGCATTATATTTGCAAATTGCTCGATGCACTTATGCAAACACAGAGCGTCGAGAAAAGGCTCGCATCTGATAATTGCGCAAAATACTCGGTTGGCAGATGAGCATTTGTCACCCAGCATCAAAAGCAACCCAAAAGTAGGCGAAAAAAAAAGACATTAGATTAGAAATCCACTCTCGCTAATTAAATACGATCTAATTAAAAAGTTGAACGCAATTTTTTCACTTACGAAAAATGCCGTTAATTATAACGAAGAGCGAAAGAAGCAAAAGGCTGCATGGAAACATAAGATCAAATATATGTGTACACATTATACTGTTATGTCGGAAACTATGAAGACAGGAAATTGGAAGGTTTTATAGCAGAGAGATCTGGCCATGAAATAGTGCTGAAGGAATGTTTTTAATAACATTGCTGCTTGCATCAGGTTTGAAGGGTTTTGAAGACTTGCTTTGGAATGCACGTTTCTGGTTTTACTTTTTGTCGAAGTCAGCAGTTCAATTCGCGTATTCAGCATCTTCTGATGTGCGTTTAAATAAAGGATAATGGTTGAAATCTTGCCTTTGATAACCGCATTCTTTGAATGCTCGCTATAGCACGAGTCTAGTTTAAAAGCAATGTTTTTTATTGTTTTCCGCAATTTTTTTTATTTCAATAAGGAATCACGACTGAAAAGTCTTTATGCAAGACACTGCTTCGGAATAATAACGGTAACTGATGGAAAAATGGTCAACTGAAAACTGATGGTAAACTGATGTCATATGTGGTAGTAAACTAATAAATGGTGGTAAATTGATGTCAAAATGATAGTAAACTAAGTTAAGTTTGCCTTAACTCGACGGCAAACTACATGGCATTAAACATATCAGGGCAACCAATCTGAAACCAAACTGGTTATATTTCAAACAAATATCCTCAGTTTATTTTCAGCTTGTTCCATAATTAAGTACAACCCGCGGCTAAAATAAAACATTAGTTATATTTATCAAAAATGCCTAGCATAAAACTGTATTACTGTATATCATGACTCTAGCTGTTTTGTGTTGATAACCTAGAATCCTGAGCGTCTCATACTGTATGACTAATGGCATTTGTCTCCGCAGTTCTGCTTCAGAAGGACACACGCGCTGTTTCGCATTTAAAATACTTGAGAAAGTTCAGTGAAAGTTTGAAACCCTTTGGCATTTGAGAGAACCTTACAGAGACGCCGATGGACGATCGATAATGCGATGCATTGATATTCCTTGCCGGTTGTGCTAGGCTGATGACAGTTTGTACATTTTTTTACTGCAGAGAATTTAAGTTGAGCAAACAAGAACTGTTCGTGAACTGGAGGTTGTTAAACTTGACATGAAACGTCAATGTGCGGGCATTGGGGTTGCTTGGTTCGTTGGGATAAATGGGTATAAAAAGTCTGAAATGCAAAATGAGTGCTCATTGCTCAAGCAACTTACAGTATTGTATGTCATTCAGTGTAGACAGTATGATATACTGTACATCAGTGGTCTTATTGTTGTGAAGCTAGTGTTTCAGCAACCTACCTTAGCGATACTATATAACCAGCCTCACTGAATCCTTAGAAAGTTTAGTAGGATGTAAAGCAGTAATATGCATCAATATGCTTTTATGGTATACATGTAGATGCCTTTGCTGAATGCCACGGCAACCTTAGTGGTGACATCAGTCTCGTTGCATTTTCAGTAATGCTAATCAAATGGTATGTTCAGCAAGCTGGCAAAATGCTTCAGTAACCTTTTGGGTACTAAAATCTTTGCTACGTGCTTCTTAGCATCTTTTATGGTAAAGAAGCCTTACCAAGGGCTAGAGCGACCTAGTGGTATGCATAGCTGCCTAGCAAGATTCTCAAGAACCCTTTGAATTTTAAAATCATTTGCAGAGTGCCATAGCAACCTTAGCAGTAGATAAACATCACCGAAGTCTTCAAAAACATTCCAGATATTGCAAGCTGAATGCCTGCAACTGTAGTGCATTTTTATAACATAAAATGCATTGCCAAATGCATTACACGTGTTTCAATATATACAGATTTTCAAATGCATTTTTTTCAATGTGGGCAGTCAAGCTAATTGTAGTTTTTGATGTAAGGAAAATTGAAAATAAACGTTATACTTATCAAAACAAAAACTAAGTAATAAATTAAATAATATAGAAATTCTATAAGCGCCAAACCATTCTGTATGTAAACCGACTCTTAACACGACATTAAACCCCCATTTTGATTATTTTTTTGAATATACGAAAGGACTCACGCTGCATCAGCAACATTGATCCAAGAACCACTACATAACAATGAACATCTACTGCAAATAATGCATCTTGAAGCTCTTTGCAGGCGCTCTCATAATTACAGTTAAAAAAAAATTAAAACTTTCATTATTGGACAATGTTTGCTATAGCCCAAGTTCATGACAATAATTAACCAGGACATCGGCTTAGCCTTTTAATGTTAAGACTTTTTGTTTACGATATGTTGGAATGGCCATTACCCGATGACAACATCGTTTTCCGTAGAACTGACTACATGAAAAAGACCGTACGTCAATAATGACCATTTAACGATTATAGTCGTTATTGGCAACAGTAACAACAACAGAAACAGCAACCATGATATTACAATCACAATAAAGCAATGTCTTCAAACTAAGGTCTAATTTATAAAACTTTGCACTTGCTTGGAAGGAATTATCATTCGGCTCTGGTTTGGTTTCTGAGGTAATTGTGCATCTTTTAATTTTATAAGTTTTAAAGTGTCGAATTTGAGTACATAATCCAATTTTTTTACTTACACAAAATTTTCCAAACGGGAACTCGACAGTCTTGCTTTAAGTTCTTGTGTAAAAATATGACTTCAATCAAGACTATCTGAGAAGCAGGAAGGGGGAAACAGACTATGGCAGCAACCCAAAGAGTATTGCCAACAATTCAAGGTTGGTTGGATTTGGAAGTTTAAGGGCCAACAATTCAAATCATCAAAGAGATCAAGTCTATTCACATTTGGAAGTGCTTATTTTGAACCACTTCTTCGAAACGATTGCGCTGGTATGGATTGTTTATTCTTGTTAGATAACAGAAGTCGTGCCGCAAAAAATTGACAATAAAGCCTATTACCAAAATGGCAGAAGGTGAAGAGCCAAGTGTTCATGACATTGAAGACGTTGTTGATGCTGCGAAAGAACAGTGGGTGACGAAGGTGATGTCAACGATACCCCTACGCTGGAGAGACTTCCTTGCTGATGAAACCTTTAAGGTAGGGGACGACACCATCCTTATCCTCCTGCAGAAAACTTTATGCAAAGTCTACGAGAAACATTTCAACGCCAATGGTTGGCGCATCTCTCCAAGCGCGGGCCAGATCATGGGCTGGATGACTTGTCCTCCTAACAATGTACGGGCCATCATCCTGCTGATGGAACCCAAGCATCTCAAGTACGGTTACGCATCCACTGGGCAAGCCTTAGGTGTGCGGAGGTGCAGCGGCTACGAAAATCTGACCATTGAGAATTTACCCAACTTGCGAAATCTGTTCAAAGTATTGATGGCTCTGATGGACAAAGAAGAGTGGACATTGAGCAAATACAACAGTGGTTTCGACCCCAGTTACTTCTCCAAGAAGGGCATCCTGTTCTTAAACTACTTGCTCACCAGGGGAGAGAAACACAGGCAGGACATCGAATGGACAGAGTTTTTTGAGGCCCTGCTTCGGGCGATCGGGAAGAGTGATGAAGTGGAGCAAATAGCGATTGTACAGTTTTACAACAATTACGAAATCCAGGAATTTTTCGAAAGCGAAAGCATCGCAGCTAAGTTTTCGGTTTATCGCCCCAGCTTTATGGACAAGAATCATTTTTGGAGAAGAAATAAAGAATATAATCAACACCTCCCTCGCTTTACGGAGGCAAACATTAATGCATTCGTGAATGGATTAAGGGAACAAAAAGAGTTTGGCGACATCATCAGGGAAATCGCGGAGGAAGTCCTTTATGGTGAAAACTGTGTCGTTCACCAAAAGAGGGATCCTAACTAAACAATGACAACAATCGTCTTGTACCATTCAAAAACAGTTTTATTGATAGCAGATTGTGGTGTTAGTTACAACTTAAACACGTACTTCGAGCGTCTTGTTTGGGGCCCTAGCTGCCTTGTTAAAAACGTATAACATGTCGCGTACAGTGCATCATTTGCTATACACAATATTCAGTAACAATGAATTGGACAATTTCGTCAAGATGCAAGATGACAATTTTGATCATCACGAGAAATCATATCTAAAATTCATTACAATTGTGCTTAAAAATCACAAAAAAATGATTTATGAATTGAAAACTACAATTGCTATTTGTGTATTTTGCTAGTGTGTGAATCGTTTTAGTTCCGGGGATTACTTGCAGACATACATATAAATCACATTTGTACTAAGGAATTTCAATTCTCGAAATTTCACTGCAACTTATTGCTTGTAGCGGATGTTTTACAGAAAAATTTGAAATGAATGGATTTATAAAGAAATGATTAATAAAGAAATAAGACGATTTTAGGAAATGAATCATTTTTATAAGATTCGTCCTTTTATTTATTTATTTTTTAAATAATCTTGGCAACAATATACAAAATCGAAAGTGACGTTCAAATTAATTATCATGCATTCGAATTTTTAAATGCTTATTTTTTAATTTAAAAAACAAACAAACGTTAACACAAAATACATGTAAATAATTATTAAATATGTTTTCTATGTTAAAATTTTACCCACACATGACGTTAAGGGTCCACTTTATACACGTGATTTTTTTTAACACGTACGCCCGCTTTCTAACACGGGCGAATAATATAATATGGTGTGAAAATGTCAAAGATTATACAGTAGCCTACATTTGAGTAGACAAACTAAGTTGATATGACATCAGAATTCATTTCAGGCCGGATAACAGAGTTAGCAACTAATCGCCATATCACAATCATCCATGCTCATCAAGTTTTTAATAACAAAGTTTTTAATAACAATTCAAGTTCAAAGCCAAATCCAACCAGGATTTTCAACATGATTGAAGCTCAAAATCCCAACGACAATCGCAATTTAGCGATTGAATTCATGAAGTCGAACATACCTCAAGAATGGAAAAAATTGTCAGAAGAAGATCCTGTATGAGAGTTTCGACGATATTTTACCCTAAGATAAAATAATAAGGTGTGGGAAAGTCAATGATGACACAATAGATTACACAAACTGAAAGTTGATATCATATCTTAATCCTTTTAGAAAGACGTTAACAACCAATGGCAATGCAATAATTATCCAACCTAGTTCACCAACTTTTAAGGACCGTTCATGCTCAAAGTCATCCATCACAAACAGCAAACTAGACTTAACATCTCAACATGGCTGAAGCTCAAGATCCCAATGACAATCGCAGTTCAACAATTGAAAAGATGAAGTCATATATTCCTAAAGAATGGCAAGATTTTCTCCAGGAGAAGGCCTTGTACGAAAGTTTGGACTCTACTTTGGGAGAGGTTTACGACAAACATGCCAGAGATGGAGCTTGGCACGGTGTCCCGCGTGAAACGGAATTGTTCAACTGGATGGCGTGTGATCCGAACAACATCAGAGCCATCATTTTGCTGATGGAGCCAAAGCCCTTGGACCCTACTGCTAAGTACCGATCCACGGGTTACGCCCTCGGCGTGGCTCGTCGCGATGATGTTGAAGACGCCAAAATATCAGAGTTCAACACGATGTGGAAGATGTTCGAA
The DNA here is from genome assembly GCA_034697705.1 of Ommatoiulus sabulosus. Taxonomy (NCBI): domain Eukaryota; kingdom Metazoa; phylum Arthropoda; class Diplopoda; order Julida; family Julidae; genus Ommatoiulus; species Ommatoiulus sabulosus. The sequence continues at coordinate 7,965 of JAQGAO010001580.1, read as the reverse complement.
ATGCTCCACAAGTTCAGGGGGACCGGTGACTGGACGAAAGAAGCTAAAAGCAAAATGCTAGAGAAATACAACGCGGGATTCAACCCGAAACCTTTGTCAGAAAATCATGGCATCCTGTTCTTGAACGCAGCTTCCACCAAAGGATTTATAGGCAAAAAGGACATATTTGGCAACGAAGACAGATTTGGACAAGTGGTGGTCATTTTTCAAGTCATTGTTGAAGGCGATCCAGGTGCCTAACGGCACGAAAAAGATAGCGGTCATTCAACTTTACAACAAGAAAAAAATCCAGGATTTCTTCGCCAATCACGCGGACAAATATTCGATCTATCGTCCAGATTTTATGAAATTAAACGGCGATTTGGTTAAACCCACGTGTCATATAGCGCTTTTCGACGAGGGCCAAATTAATACGTTTGTCGAGGGCATTGGAAAAACGACGGAGCATGGTAGCGTCATAAAAATCATTTCTGACGAAGTCATCGATGGCAACCTCTGCTCGATTTAACGTCCGCAACGTTAATGGAGTGGGGGATATATCTCGTATTGTGGAAAATTACAGTAGAACCTCTCTTATATGAACTATGGGACCAGAGGTGGTTCATTCATAATCGAAAAGTTCAGATAAGCGAGGTTGAAATTCCAAATAATAGAAAACCAATTTTAAAAAAATAGGAAACAAGTCAATTAAGTATTCAAAGTTATTTTATCACATTACTTGTACATGTATATCACTTTTGGTTGGCAGGTTTGAAAAAATCATGATTCTTCTTCTGTTTTACTATCTTTATTTTTTTGTCAAAGCCAAATCCCTTATTTTTTTAGTTGAAATAGCCGGACTACTGCTACGAGCAGGCCTCAAATGATGTACCTATTATTTACTTAAGTTTCCCAAGGTTGAGGCCTGCGCCAGCCAAAAAGCGCACGGTGTGGTCGGCAGGAGCCTCGTGCTGATGAGTTCATATAAGAGAGATTATTTCTACTGTATGCCAGTTATGAGGATTTCTGTATACGAACCCATGGTCCTGCACGGGTAATACCATATCGTAATTTTAATATTTGCAACACGCTAATTTGGGAATGTTTTTGGAAATGAATAGATTTACGATTAATATCAACTTTTTAGACGTAGAATTATGATATACAGTATATTCAGTATATTGTGTGTTGAGACGTTGAGATAGGATATATTTTTGCGAAATGTTTCAACATGATTTTTTTGTTTTTCAAAAATCACGGTGCATTGACGCAGAAAGTTTTAAAATTTCCCGATTCAACTGAATAAACTTATTTTACCCACAAAAATCTGTTTGATTTAATTCAATATTTGAACAAAGAGGCAATTTCTACTTCATTCTTTCAAAAACGTTAGCAAAAAGTGATTTTTACAGACGCCGATTGTGCAAAAAAAATATATTTAATAATGTTAACTGCAAGGAAAGATATGTCTCCATACGGAAATAACTTCAACAGTTAACTGTAAGAAACATTGTCCTATTAAATACGAGTGCACTGCCTGTCCTGAGAGTGAAGAGCAACTGTTTAGCAAGCAAACTAGAAGGTCAATGTTTTAAGTCGCCTGACAGGTGCGCATCAATGCAATGGCAAATACGCACAAAAGTGGCAACTTGTCAGTTTCGACATCCGCAGTGTCTACAGCAGACAAACACTAACAAAACAAGAAATATAGTTGGCAATGGCATCAACGGATAAACATTGCGAGTACACTAAAGATTATCAATGTTTGCGATATGCAAACGTGACCATAGTAGCGATGCAATGGGAAAAGACAACGCCAATGCCGATTACAACCAATTCATCAATTTTGGTACAATATTGCCTCTTTTGGAGGCATTCTTCTGGCACCAGACAATGATAACGGGCCATAAAACGTGAATTGCATTGCAAAATCTTTACCTAAAATGACAAAACCAATGTCGAAACGGTCGTAAACGAGGTCCAGGTAAAGCTAGGTGCCGAAGATGGCAAACAATCTGCAAACAATGCGTATTTGGGAAGAGTTCGGATGGGTGGGTGGCCTAAAGAAATGTCGTAATTCAAGCAGTACTTAAAAGGACAGCTCGCAAAAAAACAAGCACAAGCAACAGAGAAAAAAATTGAGCAGCACCTAACGACAACTCAGTGTTATTAGAGACATTGTCCACGATGGCAGAAACCGGAGAGAGCAACATTAGTGCTAATGTCCAGATTTCCAATGCACAAGACGGCCAGGCAGTAGTTGGAGAAAGTCAAAGCAGTAGCCAGATTTCTCAAGAGCAAGGTGCACCCGCTGTCCAGCAGTCCAGTGAAGAAGCTGGTGTCCAGAATCCAAGTGCAGGAGGCCAAGAGCCCAAAGGCAGTGCGGATGACCAGTCATCCAACGCTGAACAGCAAGAACCCAAAGGCAGTGCTGATGACCAGACATCCCAAGCAGAAGAAGAAGAAGCCAATGCTCAGGCAGCCAACGCAGAAGAAGAAGATGCCAAAAGCATCGCCGCTATCCAGATATCTAGTTCAGAAGCTGAAGACCAGCAAATCGAGAGTTCCAATGCTGAAGGACAACAAGTCAAAGCAGAGCAGCAATAGTATGGCCATTCCGCAGAATTTTGAAGAATTCAACGGCAGAACTGGTATCTAGAAATATTTTCCATTATGTTTTGCACATCGAAGCTTATGAAATGTAACAAACAAGTCGTAAGACTTATATGTAATGACTTTAAAACTTTGACACTTAATTGGATTTTGTATAAGAAAGCAATGAAATCATGCGAGGTTTCCAAAGAAAAAACTGAATAAATTTATTTTGATAGAGCGAATGATGTATGGTTATACTTACAATACATGTACACATTATCTGCTGAATGATTAACAGATGTCAATCGGGGTGAATTTCAAATCATTTCTTAGAATTGTGCACAGGTGTACTTTAAGTTCAAGTACGATAATTGAGTAACTGTAAATTGTTAAGATTTTAGATTTCCTTGCAAGAATTTTAGTGTAGCGAATGCTTCAGATTCTTGTTGGAAAACCAGCTGAAAGCCAATAAGATATCGTAATTTTTAAACGTATTTTAGTGTGAATTTCCCTTCCTCGATGTACGAATTTGAAGAATATCCAATCATATTTTTTTAAATCGAGATAATAACAGCTTCGACCTTTGCTGAGAAACAGATAACTGATAGGGTCAATTTACTAATTTGAAATTTTAATTTAGAAACCATTTTTTACAAACCCTAAAGAGAAATCCATTAATCTTGACTTATAAGGTTATATTTTAATAATTCCAATCCTATTACAGTTGTTTTAACTGTAATACTTTAGATTTTACACATCCATCCACCTGTATTTTAGCACAATACATTATTACTTGAAAGTACAATGGCACCAAACCAGCTTTCTGATAATATTTTAACACCCTATAGTGTGACGACTAAAGATTAGCATCGTTTATCATTTGCAAACACGATCATACCATAAAAGTTTCGATAAAATAAACATTGCTCTTTCCTTCTTATCTTCATACAACTGTTAAGCAAATAATCAACAAACCATGTTGTCCTTCCTTTTCTGGCACTGATCGAAAAGGGCGCGGGTATTTCTTCCTAATCTTGTCATATGTGAACATGTATAGCAAAACAATGTTATGAAACAATTTAAGAATGGACTGTAACCTTAGTCGACTCTCCGCAAAAATGACGATAAACTATTATGGAAAGCGTCATGCAATCGCCCATCATAATGATAAAACTCAGATATGGTATCAGTTTACATGTATATATTTGAAAGTAGCAACTGTGAAGGTGTTATTAATGCTGGAGAGTACTTCTACCCCCAAATAATCCATGAAAAAATATCCTAACTACACAGTGATACTGTTGTCTCCAGAGACTCCTGGATCTTCCCATTGCCAGTCTTACCATTGATGGATATTCTAGCATTCTTCTTTTGAAGAAGTCATTACCAGAGACTCAATCGTGCTTCTGTTAGCAGTATTTTCTCTACCAGAAATTCCAGCCTCATTGTGTGGGTAATTAGCACCTGTGGACAATATCGTCAGCTCTAAAGACTTCAACATTCGCCCGCAACAATAGCCATTATACAGGGTAATATACTCTAACGTACAGTGTACTCCTGTTGAAAAGAATCATTTCACTGAAGGCCAAAAACAACAGAAGCCACTATCCTGGATGTTGTCAACTATAGACGAAACGAGCAAATAAAATGGCTGAAGCAAACGGTGCAAATGGCAACCAAGAAATACTAATTCAAAATATACCACCTCAATGGCGGATATTCTTGGACCAAAATAGAATGCTCCAACTTTTGCGGGAAACTCTGGCAAACGTATACGGGAAGCACTTAAAGAATGGGCAATGGAACGCCAATCCAAGAAGAGATGAGATCTTCAGCTGGATGACTTGCCCTCCTCAAAGCGTTCGTGCCATAATTTTAGGGGAGACCGGGGCACGTTGAAACGCGGGGTACGTTGAAACAAGCGAGATTTCTACTGATGTTGTGGTTACATTGAAATTCTGAGATATACATAAAAATTCCCTTCACCTGTGCTACGACTGATGTGATTTATTTATCTCTAGCCAAAGCCATTGTCAGGATAGAGCAGATTTTCGTTTTTTCTGGTTGCTAAGTAGCATTTTTAAAGTTCAGATAATCATTTCTGACTGTCATTCAATTAGTCCTACAACTTAATATAAATATATGACTCAATCTACAATACTTGGTGCTCATTTTGAATACAAATGCTTTGCATAAAACCATAACATTTAAGGCCTAACAATTTTTGAAGTTGAAATCATGGCATGGGGCACGTTGAAACATTTTGTATGGGGTACATTGAAACAGTCTGGAAATGCTACTAATCATTGCAAGTGACAATTAAAATGCATAAATGCTGTAAAATTTGCACCATGTAAATGTTATCCTTGGATTTGAATAAATTAGGCATAACTTCAATTGAAAAATGGTCATAAACAGACAAAGGCAGACCAATAATCCAGGAAAAACTATGACCATCTATGATATGCCAGGAGTTGTTACTACTGCCTTTTCTCGAGCCTTCACTCCAGCTAATATGTTGTCAGCATTTAAAGTTTCAGGAATATCCCCCTTTCATCTAGATATATTCACAAAAGATTTCCTACCATCGAATGTTACCGGGAAGAAAAAAAATCACCATTACATCGGGCAAATTTAGCCTCTTAATGAATTTGGCGAGTTTTGTATATTTTATTTTTCCTGAAGTTCCTAACAGAAGCGACTATTCCATTAATGATATTGTTCTGCTGCTTCTAAAACCACATCCAGCTGGTGGTACATGGCGTCACCAAAATGTCATGGCATTTTCGTCTGCCAATTTAGCTGAGTTTGATCCTCAGTAATTTTAAAACATTAGTTTGCATCAATGCCCACCTTGATTTTATTGAAAAAATAAATATCTCAGGCAATTAGCTTTGCATTTGACCTGTTTCAATGTACCCCGGTAGGTGTTTCAATGTACCTCGGGATTGGGGCATGTTGAAACAATTTTCTTTCATCACTAAAAGTGAAATAACATAAAAAGTAATGCCTTTAGAAGAAAACTGTTCATAAGCCATAACTAGGCCATTAACTAACAATTAAAATGGCATATCGTGAGTCTTATTATTCTAAGTAGTTTGATTGCTACAGCTTGAAATGCAAAAAAAGTTCCAACGTGCCCCGGTCTCCCCTACCGGCACTTACTTTTTGTAAACGGGAGCTAGTTATCATCCTGAAAAAACCCCAGGTTCTTCTGGGTATATTCCACACTTTCCTTTGGCCATCATCTCGAAATAGTGTGAGCTGCCTGATTCACCTTATTTACTCCATTAATTGAGAATGCAAGGTTAGGTGCGATACATGTTACATGTACGTGTATGAGATTATAAAACTGCAGTTACAAATCCTAATTTACGATCCTAATACGTTCTCAAAAAATTGTCTGATGTCTCGAATGCTCCAATACTTTCAATATGAGGTTTTTAATTCCGGGTGCACAAGCTCTCAGATAGCAAGTTTTTTTTGGGGTACAAAATTTTCCTATTTTAAAACATTTTCAATGCAATTTTTTTAATTTTTAAAAAAATTTCTATGTTGATTTTCAAAGTTGTTGTTAGTAAATTAAAATTTTTTTTTTTTAATTTGCCAGACGCCACACAATGGGAAACCTCTTGACATCCGCTCCCGTAGAGAAAATGGCGGCTGCACAGGCCTGCATGGTCGTGCTGATTTTTGCCACCAGATGGCCTCGCGATCGCATTCCCATGTGACCACGAAAAAAACGTTGTGACAGGCGCCATGTTGCTGTTTCAATCGCGAGTGTTTTCATGGCCCTTTTTTGTGTTTTTTTCTTATCTTTGTGTTTATTTACACCAAAATGCTTCTTGGGATTTTTTGCTGGATTATGTGTTATGTGCTTCCGCAAATTGGACGAATTATTTGCTAAAAAATGTGCGTGAAGGAGACTCGAAGTAAGAAATCCTGATTCACTTTATTACGCCTTTTGAAATCAGTCGAAATATCCAATTATAAACATGTAATTAATAACCAAACTACGATTTACAAAAAAAAATTCATTCCAGAAATGTTTTGTTCGTGTAACTCCAATTCTCGTATTTTGAAAATTAATTTTTGGTATAAATGAAAGTATCCCAGTCGCTCCCAAATATTGTGTGCAAATACTAGGGTACATGGAAAACCTGAAAAAGTTAGAGAACTTAAATATGTCTCGAGAAGTCAAAAAGAAATGTGTTGATTTTCGACCTGACAGTCCCACAGACACGTGTAAGGCCTACTTGATGCAGTAGCAAATTGGTAGCAGAGTTAAAAGAGATCAGCTGGACCCATATTCAGAGATCGTGAATTGTTGGCAGATTATTACACTGGGAATTCACAGCAGGCGTAGAAACAATAATATTAGTCTGTATAAGACAGCTGCGAATTATTCTGTAGACCGGAACAGTTCTCCACGTGTTGCCAAGTTTAGGCCTAACTGTTCTTAAACAGCTTGGTGCAGATTCGAGTTTCCAATCTTCCTGAATCTTCCTTAATTTCAGCAATCCGTTGTTCGAACAATTACAGTTCGTTTCCTTGATCCTTGCTTGAATTATTGCTGCAGTTATTTGGTGGTTCCTTACACTTCAGGGTTCACCAAATCTGAATGAATTTCGCCTTGTTAAAATTCACGCAGGTCTTCTTTGTTTCCTTGTGCCCGACTTGAAATGCAAATTCTCCCTTGGAAAACGTGGAAAAGTTGGCAAATTTGTACACAGAAAACGTGAAAAAGTATGCACATTTTCTCACAGAAAATTTTGCAAATTTATACACGTAAAACAGAAAATTTTGGCAAATTATTTCTCGGAAAGCGTGAAAAAGTTTGCAAATTTGTTCATAGAAATCGAGGAACATTTTGAAAATTGGTATTTGGAAAACATGGAAAATTTGGCAAATTTCTACTCGGAAAATGGGCCCTGAGCCAAACATGAAGAAGTATTTATTTTAGATTGCCATGACTGCAAATTTTCTGACTTTTTCAAACTAAACCATTCTTTCATCACTTTCCCCGACATGAGGACGTCTTTTATGAATGGACACAAGCGGTCTATGCCAGCTTGGTCTATGCACACGTGCAAATAGCAAGGGGTCACTCAATGGTCGAAATGGTGTACGAGATTACAAGGATTAGGGGACCCTTAAAAATTCAAAAATATCGGTACATTTATATTTTACCGAAGCTATGGCGTATGGCGTCCCATAACATTTAATGGCGCCCGTTTGTAGGTCACTCTTAAATCGAAATTTTTTGTTTTTTCGGAATAAAAATGAAATTTGTATTGTCCTATAACGGGCTCCGTAGAAATGCGTTGAAATGTCACGTGCAAAGTGGGTTCATGGCAAGATCACATGGGATTATGGTGCGATAATCCCTAG
>JAQGAO010001579.1:0-23678 GCA_034697705.1 Ommatoiulus sabulosus | reverse complement strand
TAGGTCATGTGCAACTTATCTATGCGCTGAAAGCGCCATTCTATACTGGGTGGGGGCCATAGCGCCATAATAAGTAGTAAGGCTAGTTAATCAGAAATCCGCGAGAGGATCTGATTAGGAAAAGGGTCAATTAGTTCCATTTCTGTGTTCCATTTTAGTTTTAGAAGGTTAAACATGGGTTTCATAACCCTGGGGTTATTTTATCGAGAGTTAATTGGTGCAAAGCAAACATTTAACCCGAAGGTTAACCTGGAGACAAATTTTAACCCAAGGTTAGTAAACCCCAGGTTTTTACCTTGGTTGGTGCAACCGGCCCTTACGGTCCCAAATACGGGAAATATAGCTTAATTGGGATGTTGGGGTCTATCATAACAAGACTGCTTAGTCTGACTTAAAATGCGTAATGATCCCATTGTCAAATGGTACAACCCCTACAGGCCCATACTGACTGTAGGGGCCGACGCCGATGGTCAAGTGAGTTACGCGCTTGCCTCTTGATCCTAACTAGCAGGGTTCGCTCCCCAGTCGAGGTCGGTGAGAATTTTGAGGATGTGCAAAATTCGGTAAGTGGTGGCTTTTTCGGATGAGAGTTTAAACAGAGGTCCCGTGCAGATCCGTTTGCACTCTGCACGTTAATGATGTATCTTGGGGGGTGGAAGCCTCCCTTTGTAGGCAAAATTTCCAGGTAGGTGATGCTGGCACATTCCCTGGCGTTGGTGTTTAGCTTCGTAGCGGAAATTGGCCAATATTAAAAATCCACAAACAAACGAATCAATTAGTTAATGTTAAAAGAAGTTAAAGCAAATTAATACACAAAGGACCACGTTATACTGACAAAAACTAATGGTGAAAAATTTTAGTTAGTTATACATAACAAATTGAAAAAACTCTTACCATGACAATTGCAAGTTAAACATCCCCCAGTCTACATCTCCAAGTTAGCCAAGCTTGTAGATGTAGGCTGGGGGATGTTTAACTTGCAATTGTCAGGGTAAGCGTTTTTTCAATTTTCTATGTATAAACTAAAATTTTTCACCATTAGTTTTGGTCAGTATAACGTGGTCCTTTGTGTATTAATTTGCTTTAACTTCTTTTAACTTTAACTAAGTGTATATGTATGTTTGTTATTCAACTAACATATTTATGTATATTTTCTATTTTAATCCAGGCTTGAATAAAGATGCAGGGCGTCGAAACGTTGCATATAAATTTGAATTGGGTTTCTATTTATTACTTTTCAGATTTATGGAAGATGTCATCCAAAATGAGCAGTAATTTTCATTACGCCACAACAGCTAAATACCATCTTGGGTCCTGCTAAGTTAATGTTAAGAATATCCTTCCATTTCTTCTGGGCCTAAAATAGCTTTGAAGCTGTCTGCTGCAAAGAAAGCCAAAATGAAGGAGGACTCTGAAAGCCCGGAACCGGTAATTTTAAAAAAATACATCACATATTTCGGTGTTTTTTTTAAATAAAGCTGTTTTCTAGCAGCTTCAACGACTAAGTCAGAAATTTAGTGAAACAACAAATACATCAACTGTACGAATTATACCAAAATAAATATTATTTCTAGGAGCCAGTCGTGCCAGTGAAATGTAGATCCGAGCGTCGAGCCGCTCAAATCGCTTCTACTAAAATCGCGGAGTCTGCAAAGATTTTGGCTTCCTCTAAAATCATCGCTACTGGCAGATCACCCGGCGCAGCAACAGCAAAAAAAGATCCAACGTACCACGTGAGGTCTCCGCGAGGAAGAGGGAGAGGTGGAGGAAGAGGCAGAGGGGCGCACTCCGCCCCGGTGCTTTTGCCCAAAATGCCCGTTTTAGTCTTCAATCCTTCCACCGGGCTGACGAGCCCAATGCAATCGTTCATTCCAGCTACATCGCTCAACACTTTCGGAACACCCACCGCTGCCACCCTTCGGTCGAAGCCTGTGGTTCTCACCACGGTGAAACCCATTGTTCCCGCGGCGGTTTCTACCCCAACAGCGAAACGAAAGAGTGTCGGCAGTACTGCCACCTCAAAACATTCAACGGGCTTGATTATGGAGTGCGAAGATGACGCACTCACGCCTATTCAGTGGTCGACGTACAAGAAAGCGGAAAATGACTACTTAGAAGTGCTTCGAAAATTGTCCAAGTGGAAAAGCAGAACTGACGTTGAGATCGTGCGCATCGGAGCAGATGATCCCATACCTCCGGTACCCGAATTTCTGTCAGTGAGCGAAGCTTCCAAACTGCCGTTACCGAATGTAACGGCTACGTATGAAAACGTCAAACCTTCTCAAGTCGGCTTAACTAAGTCCACTCAAGCTACTGCTCAGGTTAGCTTAAGAGTACATGCATTTTTTTTATCTTTTTGCACACACAAAAAATGCTCATTTTTCAATATTTGTTACTATATTATCACATAAGATGAATCTTCAAGATTGCCCTCAATACATCATTGTCTTCTCAGAATATATGCAGAAACTGCATATCCATATTTTTTTTACCAGATTTATATATTGCTGTTGACTATATAACATGATGTATAAATTTATATATATATATATAGTAAATTTTCTAAATCTTTATAATACTTTGCAAATGATACCTAGCAAATTTATAAACCTAAGTATATGGATGCTATTTATGTGACAAAATTATTAGATTGAAGCATATAAATTCAAAAAAGAATTACTTTGTAGTTTGTACGCTACATTGAATGGTATGTTCCATGAAGTTTTATCAGATCAAGAATAGTATCAGACTTATCCCACATGATTTTTCTGGAATTCCTATAACATTTAGTGATGAAAGTTTAAGGAAACCTTTGTATGTTGACAGAGACAAACGTTATATTTTATCGGTGCCAGAAAATGACGATTTTGGCAGGTTTTATGTTATCGTTGAATTCCTTGTTCATCTAAATTTATTCCCGAATTTTTGAAAGGAAGATTATTTATGAGGGATTTGTGAAAGTTGTTTTTTGCTCATTGTTTATCCCGCTTGTTTCGATTTAAATTTCAGCTACAAAAGGGTGCTGTGATTTCTTCTGGTCAAGCGTCCCTTATTATTAGACCCACTTCTCAGCCTAGTTCAGCAACTTCTAGTAGCGTATCCCAAGGTAAACACCACCTCAAGTTAAAATATTAATAAGATGCGTGATATCTAATGGTAAATGCGTATTAATATTATCTTCTGTTTGTTCAATAGCCTCAGTTTCTTCGAAACCATCAACATTGGTAAGTGTAGCCTTGTTTTTGCAATCGAGTCTGTAAGTGTGCTACCTGTAGCAACGTTATTGAATTTATTCCGAAAGAGTTGAATTAGACAAATGCAAGCGCATTTGAGGTTTTTAATTTTCAAATGACGCGTTTTGCTCGTTCCAAAAACCATACTTCCACGCATTTTGTAATGAGCACTGGATGAGTAGATTTTGTTGAGAAAAAAAAGGTCAGCCAGGGTTTTGATTGTCGAAGAATTTGACTGGATTTAATTATAATGGAGTATGTGGCATCGTTATGCCATATTATGAAGTAGCTGTAGATGGGCTGATCAAAATGTGCAAGTTATTGGACATTGTCCCCTTCAAAGTACTTCCCTTGGGAAGCGATACAATGATCCCACCAATGTTTCAACTGCTGGAAGGACCCTGAGAACTCATCTTCTGGAATGCTGTTGAGCTCCTCAGGTGGTTTTTCTTGTTTCAGGATTTTGTCCTCCATTGTGATTGGAAATTTGTTTCCACATCGTACCCATAAACCCATGTCTCGCCCCAGTAATGACGCGTTACAAAAAGTTTTCATCATCATTTGCCATTTGAAGAAGTTCATGACAAACCTGAACTCAGTGTTGTTTTTGATCCTTGTTCAACAGTTTCAGCAGAAACTTTGCTACCACTCGGCTCATCTACAGTTGTTCAGTTAAAATTTCTTGACATGAGCCAAATGAAATGTTGCTTTTCTTGGCCATGTCACGGATGATTAGTCGACAATTTGATCACACGATGATGTTCACTCTGGCAGCATGATCGTCGTCAGTCAAAGTTGATGGGCGTCCTTAATGAGGATTATCTTCTGACGATGTCCAGCCTTCTTTGAACCTCTTGTACCAATCATGACACCGTGATTGACCCAGTCATTCATTCCCTATGAGCCTCTTGCAACATCTTAAAAGTTTATGTAAAAGTTCTACTCAACTTCACACAAACTTTGACACAAATGCATTACTTTTCTGTTTTATTCATTTGAGAAAAGATCAAAAATCGCCAAAAACGAAAAACTTGTTTCACAAAAACGTCTGTTACTTCACAACAAAGAAGGTTGTAGAGAATCTACAAAAACAGCTGAGCTCAGGACAAGTCACAGCAACTGATTCTGCCAACCGTACCACTCTCTGACGCTCCATTGGCGGGCACTCTTAGAGATTTTGTACTGGGCAGGAAGTATAAAGCTGATTGTGTGATAGGAGAAATGGTATATTTCTACCGGACACAAAGCGGGCCATGAGCATGATCCAGAGGAACTTGTGGCATTACAGTGCAATTGCAGTTGCTAGTAAAAAGTGCAACATCCCAGGACTGCGTGGGGTTCACTGATGAAATAGTGTTTTATTTGATGCTACAAAAAAAACAGGATGTTGTTTTCACTGCGAAGATAGCGGCGTACGTGCTTGATTTTGCCTGTTTGTGTATTAGCAATTTCAAATTTCATACAGGTGCAAAGGCCAGGCTTTCAGTGTTACCCATTTACACGCTCTGCACTGTTACTCTGGGTGCATGCTCAACTCAGGCCTCGGTATGTTAGTACCAACCAGCGACCACTCGGATCTGGAGGTTGCATTTGAAATTTTAGGCTTGTTTTTGATCGCTCGCATCGATATTTTTTGATTCCTAAACGTCCACGCGATTGAAAATTTACGCCAATTGAAAAATGTCCGAGCCAAGAACGTGTTTTGCGAGCTTAGTCGCAGCAGCCGGAGTCAGTGCAGTCCAGGAAGAGCTTGAATGGGTTCAAAAATTTGACCGAGAACGGCTTACGACAAGTTTGCATTTCGAGTCAATGGCGCCTCTAATGAAAGTCAGGTATGTAAACCTAAGTAAAAACCGCTATTTTATTCATAAAATTGTCAGAAAAAAAATTCGCATTGTACCTGTATGAAATCTGAACATTGGAAAACAAAAGCACCTAGGCCTACGCCGCTGTTGTATATTGAACTGTATTCGGAGTATGAGATGTCCCAACAATTCATATTTTTTAAGTTGGATCGACAAAAAATTGGTGGTTTTTCATACTCTGTTTTTAAGTACAGCGCAATATGCAACTGTGATAGGTCGTAAATGTTTTATGTCGAAATCCCGACTATTATGTTTTTGATAAAAAAAATAAGAAACGTTCGGGCGTTGTTTTGAGGTTTCCGAGAGCGCAATCGCTATTATTCGTAAGCGATTTTAGCTCCAGGAAACGTGATTTATTTCCATCCTAAACGTGAATTTTTATCGAACTGGCCATTTTATGAAAATTTCATTTTGAAACGCCAATCCTGGTGTGTGAAGTAATTTATGAACGCAGCTTTTCTTTTATTTTTCTTTTCAGCCTTCTGGACAAGGAATCCGGTTATTGCATTTGTACGGCAAGCCGAGAAGAACCGCGAACAAGAATTTCGCGGCGTCGCTTTTTGCGAGTGGTCGAGACATCAACGAAATCTCCACCATTCTGAGTGTAACACCCGCTGTTATCGAAGTGTATCTCATAGATTCCGTTTTCTTGGAAGAACACGTCGACTATATGAGACTTTGCCATATCCTTAAAGTCACGAAAAACATGATCGATCACGTTAATAAGGTCATCAGGCACAATGCCGGTATCAGCCTTGCCAAATTGCAGTCAAGTACCATGTATTCTTACAATCAGATACGCTTGTGCGTGGCTTTGCTCCACCATGGCTTAAAATGGAAGCCCTAACGTTGTCCGGGATGTGCAGAATTTATAACTCCGGTCACCCCCCATCCTACAAAAAACAAATGTTTAATGGTGCATTCCAATAATGGGAAATTTTATCGAACGCCTTTTGCAATCCTCGCTTCGATTCTTTATGCTTTAAACACGTTCTACGAGAAGTTTTCAACGTTAGTTTGGTTTAAATTGAAGAATGTAATTGCAACATTAATTTTCTCCGTTAATGTTTTCTAACTTCTACATATTCCCATAATCTTCCAGTGGTTACCTCAATTCAATCGATAGATTTTGTTTTATAACATTTTTTCCACCGGTTGTCTTTATGCTCGTGTTTTATTTTCAAATTTGAAATGGTTAAACAATATTAATTCTCTTTCAAATTTAATTACTCTTCTTACGACTCTTGTAGGATTCTGATTTATCATCAGTATCATCAATGGGTGCAGTGGCTCATTGGGGTCATAGGCTCTTAATGTACGTTTGGCTAGTTATGTTAGGGTTCCCCCGGACCTAGAAAACTTGGAAAAGTTAGGGAAATTCAACGTATTTATGTTGTCACTATCCGAAATTTACGAGGACATTTACAACGATTTTAACCTAGTCCGAGGATAGATTTGCAAAATTTTCCATCTCTTCCGAAGACAAACTTTCAAAAACAAAATTTCACGTTTTCAAAGTACAAATTTGGAAACTTTTCGTAATATAAATTTGCAAGATTTCTAGCCTTTTCCAGCAAAATTTTGCAACATTTTCAAGTTAGTTTTTGAATACAGATTTGTAAAATTTTCAACAACTTCTGAGGAGAAATTTGCCAAAATTTCCAACAGATTTCGAGGACAAACTTTCTACATTTTCCGAGTATAAATGTGTCAAATTTGGCAAAATTGTGGGTAACTTTGGCAATGTCAATGTTGATATTGTCATTGGTCAGGGAAATTTGTGTAAAAACCTGGGAAAGTCAGGGAAGTTGACAATGACATTTTTGGGGGAATCCTGTATGTTATTCAGATTATTTTAAAAAATTGAAAAGTACAAACAGCATCTTAGGGACACAGCAAGGATAGCACCCTCTTATTTCACTCCAACTGTACTGTACATGGAGAACTGTAAAATAAGAATTTCCTTCAATAGTTATTAACGTCAGTTTCATCGTTTTTGTTGTTGTTGTTTTGATTGAAGTCTGGAGTTGAAAATGCAGATGTTTTTAGTCAGTAGTGATGCTTTAAGATAATTCATCGAGATGGACATTGGTTGCTCCAATCCTCAATCTCATTGGATTAAGACTTTATATTTTCGTTAAATTCAAGAATGAAGGGATAGATTTGTAAAAGCCCACATGCTGTGCTTGTAACAAAGGCTCCTACATTCACTCGCAAATTTATAAATTTTATAATTGAATTTGCCAAGTGTTTTAAAGTCAACAAAAGTTAGCAAATACAATTAGTCTGGGATTTTTTGATAATGTGCTTCATTCGATACCGAGATCACCAGACTAACTGGTGTAATTTGTTAAAAAATCTGAAATTTGATACAAAAGTTGATTTGCAGTGAATGTTAAGGAAATAATTGCACATTACCTAATTCAGATTTGTGTTATTTGACTTATAGCATCATCTCACATAAAACGTGCGGCTCGTATAGCCAAAAAACAATTGGTTTCAAGTGTAAAAATGACAATACTCGTCTAGATATTCAGTTATAAAAGGCATGGCGTTATATGTGAGGTAATGATGATGAATGTTATTTGTTTGAAAATATACCGGTAGCTTTATCCGAGCGTTTGGTTCTTGCGGTAGGAAAGCGACGCAGGAATTATTGAATTTTTAAAAAATTTTATTTACAAAAGTCGTGCTTCGGTAAATATGTGAATCCATGATTCATTTTGATTTAATATTCTACCCTATTGCTTTTTTTATCAGTTTATGATTGCTTGAATTTCAACTTCTGATTAATGTATAGACTGTTTGAATTCAATTTGTTCTTCGGTTGTTAAAGTGAATGTCCATTGCATTTTTAAAATAAGATATGTTAAAATGGATTTGGACGTTGATGGAAAAATAAATTTCATTGTTTCATTGTGACTTTTCTTATACACGAATATGTATCACAAACTTACAGTAGTTTGTCAAGGTAAAGAAATGGTATTCATTGAAACTTAGTTTGTTTCTAATTTAATAATTCCATTTCAAGCATAGCTTATGTTTGTTAGGGCTCTATAGTCCATAGGATGCTACCATTGTTGTGCTATTAAGTATGGCAGTTGGGCTCTAAATTGGCACGTTAATTGATTGAATTTTTCTTTTATTTTAGGAATCCTCGAAAATTCCCTCAGATGTACTTGCGTCTAAATTAAAATCTGTATACATGAAGTACCCAGATCTAGGCATAAGATTAACTCCGCAAAAGCTGTTGCCACTCTCCGTGCTTGCATCGAAGAAGGAAGAACTTGGTAAGTTAGTAGTCGTTGTTTTTCTGCATCGCTTAGGGAATTACTGATTTGTCTTAAGCCGATGTTATTCAATTTGATTTACATTTAGACCTGGAACCCTTGTGCGACATAATGGAACCCCTTGCATGTTTTTAGCATAGCATATAAAAGAATTATAATTGCATTAGTGACACTTGTATAGTAACCGTTGGTATTATATAAGGGTACCCCCAGACCTGGAAAAGTCAGGGAAATTCAACGTATTAATATTACAATCCAAAATTAATGTTTCCATGTGGTTAACTCGGGGGCCCATTTTTCAAATTTTCCTAGTACAAATTTGCAATATTTTCAACTGTATTCGAGTACAGGTTTGTAAAATTTCCAACAGTTTCCGAGGACAAGTTTGCAAAATTCTGAACCTTTTCGAATTACAAATTTTCAAAATCTGCTGCATTTTCCGAATACTAATTAGTGAAATTTTCAACAAAGAATAAAAAATTAATGCTAATTTTGTAACATTTAAAAAAAATGTCTTCGTTAATTTTTAGTTTTTTAAAATTGTCATCGGTAAATTTTGCCAAATATTGAATATTGTCCCGTGTCGATTTAAAAAAAATCGTGGATAACAATGGTTATGTCAATTTTGACATTGTCATTGGTCCAGGAACATTTGTTTAAAAACCTGCAAAAGTCAGGGAAGTTGAACTTGAAATTTCTGGGGGAACCCTGATATAGTGTTAGATTGGCGATTTATTTTGTCATTAATCTACCCTTATTGAATAATGCGGAGATCTTTGAACCAACTCGTTGTCTTATTTTAGACGTTATATTCAAGACGATTTCATCCGCCGGAAGACTAGCCATGGAAAAATGGATGCTGGAAAAAGGCTTGTTCGGCGCTACGCGATATTGCCTTTTTCATTCAAACATTCAGATGAAGTTGATGTACATGTCTTGCTTGAATGATAAGCTGCGAAAAAGCGGCTACAAATGGTGGTGCCCAAATTGCGCCGTGATGGTGCCAGTGACTCAGGGCAGCTTCTTCTCCAAATGGAAAAACTCGCACCACGAAATATTGCGGTTGATCTACCTATGGGCCTGCAACACGGAAATGCAGACGATCGTTTTGGAATACATTATGAACGGCGAATTGATCAGTTCCGTGTACACTGCGCTACGCTCTATTTGCAACGCCCAGTCGATGCAGTGGCGCCTCGGAGGTGTCGGGGGTGCCACGCATTCGGTGGAAGTAGCGTGGCTGCAGATTGGAAATTGCCAAGATTTCGAAGACATTAGCATTTTTTGTGCTTACGATAGAGTGACTCGACTGGTCATCTTGGGCGCGTCTGCCACTCGGGCTGTGAGAACAAAACTTTCTGTGCTTCTGAGGACGTTGGTTGCTAAAGAGGCTGTTATCGTAGGGGACAGGGCACTCTTGCAGTATCTGCCACCGCATTTTAGGGCGTCGTTCGTCTGCAGTCCTTCGATGGGCCCATGTGCTCATCAGAATGCATCTTCATATCTTAGGGATCAAGTGGCCAGCGGGCTGAAAGGCCAAATTGTCAGGCTGAAGCTGCAGGCCATACAGTCACTACTGGATGAATTGTCATGGAGGGAAAAATTTGGACAGAATCCGCACGAAGCCTTCACCAATATTTTATTGCACATCAAGCAGGCCTACGTTTGTTCAGGTACATTTGATCTTTCTGCGTTGCTTCTGGAATATTTCATAAACATAAAATGCATGCCTGTGGCGATAAAAATGAAATTCTGAATATGAAAGTAATCCAAAATTAGACGATTGATTCCTTGCTTGTTAATTAATGAGTAACTCTATAAAATTGTTTATACCAGGAACTACTTACGATATTTTAGTTCATCTCTCTTTAATCTAATTTTTGTTTTTAGTCGTGACTACGAAGAGTGTGAATTCCCTACCAATCACCATGGCTGCAGGAGTATCCCCCGGAGTAAAAGTTGTGGATGAGGGTGTGATAGACAAAGTGCAGTCTAAGTTAGAAACATCCCTTACAGCATTGACTTGCTTACCAGAAGGAAATTGCCTAGAAGCTGAACCATCCCCACAAGAAAAGTTGCCATCGTTGGGCGTTTCTGTTGAAGAACTGGAAAGCAAGGATGTGGATGAACCCATAATCGACATTAACGAAGATTCTGGCGACATGTTCCCGTCCGCCGACGTGCTCATCGAAGAGTTTCCACCCATGGATATGGATACGGCTGCTGACAAAATGCAAGTAACGGTGACTTTAGATTCCGACACTGAGGACGATAAGTCTGGTTTTGCTTTAAAGACCAGTGAGCATTCTGGCCAAACGACAGTTGTGATCATCAAGGGAGCGGACGGAAATGTAACCATCACCCAAGCAGTGGCTCCGAAAAAGGAAGATCCCAGCCTGACAAATAAAGTCCCTCTGGACTCGTACTATTATGCAAGGATGGATGGGATTAGTGCACTGAACGATGCGCAGTCCAAAGCAAAATATAGATTTAAGGTATTCGTGTTCCAAGATTCTATCAGGGAGTACTTTGAGAGGCTTGTTTTAATAATTATTCTTCTCAAATGCAAAACTTCCGCGTATTCGGTGCAATTACAATACGTTAAAGTATTTTGTCTCATCATAGAACTGTTTTGTCTTTAGGTTCATTATTTAAAAAAAAAATTAATTTCCCCATTAATTTTTAAAAATGGAATTTTTTTTAATATAAAGTATTGAACTTTTTTAAAAATATCCCCAAAACAAATGCACATAAAATGGAATACTGTTTGATTTAATTTTTTTAATTACTAACCAGAAAATTTAGTCAGTGATATGATTTTTCAATCCCCATTTATTTTTAAATCCAAAAAAAATGCAAATATAATGACACGTACGTTATAATTGCTCGTTGCGGTTTTCTGGAGTTTACATTTATTTTTTAAAAATTAAAACTGAAAACTAGCAGGATTTTTCAGTCGTGGAGCCTTTTCTTTGATTAAATCGCTGGTTTTATTATAGGTCTAGCGTGTAATTAACTCTCACCAAACAAAGACTTTGGAATGTTTTAGTTTTGTCATTTATGCTAATTTTAATGCTAAATTTCAGTGCCCCGCGTGTAAGAAAGTTATCGAGGATAATGTTAAGATGATGAAGCATATGTACGGCCATATCGATGACCTGAAACAGCTCAAGTTGGATTTGAGCGATCTCACGCAGTGCAATTCCTGTTTTCGGGAATTTGCATCACCCTTTGCCATGCAATCTCACGTCGAAGTAGTAAGCGTCTCGACATCTAATTAAGTTTATTAGAGTTAAAAGTTTTTATTTATTGTCGGCGTTTCTTTCATTTTTAATTGCAGGTGCATGTGCCGGAACCTCAAAGTCCTGTGTGTCGAATCTGTGATAAAGAATTTGATAAGACATCTCGGCTCCTTAGGCATATGCAAATGCTGCACACACCATCGGAAATGCCGTACGAATGCATTATATGCAAATATAGAACATCTTTTTATCGCGAAATTATCGAGCACTTTCAGCAGGTAATATTTGCGCGTCGACTGTTGGCAAATTACGTCCCTCTTCTCACAATGTTTTCCATCGTTGAAAATGTCCGCATTTTTTGTGATGCATTTCATGTTTTATTTTAGTCTGACATTGTCATCCTTTCGTAGTTTTGCATTTGCATTTTAATTCACAACTTAGCAGAAATAAGTTAAATTTACAAGTCCACAAACAAACTACTTCACAAATCATAATTGCCCCAAGTAGTTGTGTATTTTTTGAGAATATACGTTTCTCCAGCTGTGGTCTCTTTAAATATTTCGTTTACGTTTCGTAAAGCTAATATTTTTTATTATGTGCAGCCTTTAAATTTAGTAAAATGAGGTGTAAAGTTTTAATCAATTAGATAAACTTGAATTATTTGAATGCATCAAAAGCCGCTTAATTCGGTCATGATGGTTCCAGCGATTTTGACCTAAATAAGTGGTGACCGAAAAATAGGCGATGAATGTCAAAAGACACGCTAAACATTGACCTTATCAAAATAATTTGTTCTATATTTTAAAAAATACATACTATATTTAATCGTACAAACGTATTTACATATCTTTAAAATTAATTTTTTTTAAAAAATAAGTTTTAATAGGTGTTCGATGTTGTCTGTTTGCTGCAACGGCTGAAATTTAATTTTCTAAAATTGGCGTTGAAATTCACGTGAGTCCAGCCGCTTATGCATTTGATGCTTAGATGCACACATGCGCAGTTGTTCGAACGTCCCAGTGCTAGTACTTTATGATCGAATTACCCGATGAGGCGAACGGCTTGAGACTTTTTTCATAATAGGCAGCATAGGAAAAAATCGAATTAAATGGCTGACCGGATTAGCCATGAACGAATTAACACAGGCAGAATTAAATTGTTGATGCATTGATTGAGAATAGCATCTGTATACTTTATTCTCAGTTTTAGTTGTTCAGTTTTGGTATTTAGAAGAACTTACTTTGAAAATAACCTTTTCTTTCATTCTAATTTGAAATTGCAGGTCCACGATCACACTGACAAGCTTCTCTGTCGTTATTGTCTGAAAGTGTTCACGATACGATTCGCTAATGCCGGTATGCAAGAAGGAGTTGCGTATAGCTTTTATCGCCACCTTTACAAACATCAGACAAAGTCTTCGTCACGACGGTGTCAGTTTTGTTGCCTCACGTTTCTTACCGTGACGGAACTTCAACATCATCGAGTAACTGACCACGCCTCGTTCAAGAACAATAAAGGTTGGCATTTTGTGATTCTAAAGTTTTAAGGCAATTTTCGCGGTGATATATTCCGAGTTTAATTGGAACTTTGTTTTACGAAGGTGTAAAGCCCTTCAGAGTAAACAGCAGGACTAACGTCATCTGGATCGATCCCGCAGCAATGACAAGGGTATTTTCTGGAAGGACCCCACCTATCGCTGAGCTGGACAAGCCTAAGAAGCAGGCAGGTGTATCCATGTCGTCAGAATCCAAGGCAATGGAGTTAAGATGCATCGAATGTAAAATGGCCCTCAACAAAACGAACCATTTCATGTAAGTTGATATATTTTTTATTTTTTTTTTGCACCGTTAATATCTTTGGAAATTTTTACATTGTTTTTTATAATTTCATATTGGTTTATGGCGGTAGACTTCATGATCCTTTCTTATTTAGAGTTTTGACCAATTTTAGGACAGTTTATGTTGTTAAGGACAGGGTAAATTTATCTTTTTAGATTATTTAATGCAATATTCAGCAAGTTTCGCTTCCTAAAGCATGGTGGTGTAAGTCACGATACTGCGTTCTTGGGCTTTTATACACAAATTGGATGTAGTTTTTGCCATTTAGTTGTAAACTCTGAAATAATTTGCTTTATGTTTAAAAAATACATCTATTTAATTGTACATATGACTTTGCATATTTTTAAAATTATATGTATATATATATATTTTTTTTTAAAATAAGTTGTAATTATTGTTTGATGTGGCCTGTTTGCTGCAGCAATTGAAATTTAATTTTCTAAATGCATCTGATGCATTAGATGCTTAAATGCACGCATGTGCCTTGTCAAAACGTGTCCGTGCTTGTACGAAACACTCAAACCTGTTTCGCGCGTTAAAGCGTTACGTGGACACGTGGAAATTTAATCGAATTACGTGATGAGACGACCGAATTAAGCGACTTTTTACATAGGGCAGCATAGAAAAAAATCCGTTCTGACTGTATTGACTGAATAAAATGGCTTATACGTGAATAGTTTTCACAAAACTAAATAATCGCCAAATTTACAATCCCGCTCTTGTTCACATCTCCGCTAAACTTTTCCAGTTTTAACACGTTCATGTGGGCCACGTCCTTAGATGATGGAAAATGCTCATCCTCTGGTGGATGATATTACCCGAATCTTGCCTGGATCATCGAAACTTGTATATTCCACTTTCAGACTTTTTATAATTTTCGTTTTTCTTATTTTCAGGCAGGTTTTACGATGTTCTATGTGCACTTACATCACGATGTGTGCACGGGCCTTTACCGATCATGCCATCAATTACCATTCTGTACCACCTAGATCCGTTTCGAAACCATATAATCGACGTCTCGGATCTTGGGTCTATTGTCTGTGCGGCTTTCAGACTTTTCTCGGAGATAAAATGGGTGAGTGTGGTTCGTTTTCCACAAAAAATATTTCGAAGCAATAGTAAATATCGCCCATTATTGTTAGGCTATTTTGATATAGCGTCGCTAGCTGTAAATTTTTAATTTTAATTCTTAATTAAAAATGCTAAATATGAAGATGTAGAAATTTATACGAAAAGGCAACTGTAAAATATCGAA
The DNA here is from genome assembly GCA_034697705.1 of Ommatoiulus sabulosus. Classification (NCBI taxonomy): domain Eukaryota; kingdom Metazoa; phylum Arthropoda; class Diplopoda; order Julida; family Julidae; genus Ommatoiulus; species Ommatoiulus sabulosus. Next base: position 8,955 of record JAQGAO010001579.1, on the reverse strand, counting down.
ACTTTATAATGTTATTAAGTTGTTATGCCCGCAGTTTTAATTAATATATTCGCTTATGGTAATTTGTTTTGGGGATTTTTTAGCGAGGCATCTAATAAAGTGCAGTCGAAAGTGGTGTTACTTTGAAGACGAATGCGTCACCGATTCAGACGATGAATTTAAGAAACCGCTGTCCAGTTTTGCTCAGCCTGAATGCGCTTTAGTTGATTTGAATGCGGAAGAACCGATGGAAGTGAGCCATTCCTCAGACATAACATCATCATCGTCCGACAATGGTAAAATCTCAGTCAAATAGTGCATTTGTGTGGGGGGTTTTTGCGTATACTTCATACTCATCTTTTATGTTATGGCATTATTGCAGTCGCAGGTAAGTTTGAGAAGTTTTTTTTTCCATCCTTTAAAATTAAGGTGTGAAATTAATTTAAAATTCTTCATATAACATTTTATCACCGAGTTTTATTCGAGAAATTTTAAAACAGGCTTTTAAAGCAAAAAAAAAAAAAGAATCTAGGTTTATTGATCCGGTACTTTAAATTTAACAGTTTGGTGTTCGCAGATTTGCCAATTTTGAAACATATTGCCATTCAAAAAGGGCGACCTCCTGTAGGGGGTTAGGGGAGGATAGGTTGAATCATGGACACAATTTGGACAGGGGAGGGAGGGGGTATGACCAACTCGGACGTCCACTTAAAAAAAAATGCCAAGATCAGTTCCCAAAAGAAAGGGAAATTGAGCGCAATATACATAGGTGAGTTATAAATTGCAAAAGTCAGTAAACAGGGTACCCCCAGTCCTGGAAAAGTCCTAGAACTTAAAAGCTCAGTGTCCATTTGCAAACTTTTTATTTTTATCGAGCAAAATGTTCAAACTTTTCAGAGGTCATTTTTACAAATTTTCCCAAGTTTTCTCGAGGACAAATTTGCAACATTTTCCACGTTTTCCCCAAGTACAAATCCAACAGATTCTGAAGACAAATTGGCAAAATTTTCTATCTTTTCAGAGTACAAAATTTACGTTTTCCGAGTACAAATTTGCAAAACCTTCACAATTTTCCGAATACAATTTTTTTGAAGTTTCCAACGTCTGTGTGGGGGGGAGGATGGGGGTCCTGATTGACTGGATACAATGGGGGTAGGAGGGAGTCCAGTTTTGGGCAAATTTTGTGGACGTCCATTTTGAATGGCCCTTATAGTATTTAAAAATGACTATATTTGCTGTTTTTTAGTCAGTTCAACTTTTATGGCTGGCAAGTTCACAAAGTTTATTTTTTTTCTTCATTTTTTGGTGATCGAAGAGTCCAAAAAGGAATCCCATTATTTTAGTAGCATTACAGCAAATGCTTTAATTTTTAGTTAATTTTTTACATATTTATTTTCAAATACGCCTAGTACCTCGTTTTGAAAAATATTTTCTCGGAAAAACAATGTTTAATATTCGCAAATGTGTGTGCATCCCAGCTATGATAATATACAAATTTTAAGCTCATCTAGGGTAAAAAGTAACGAATTGTTTTTTTAATTATAAAAATAACATCAGATCCGTAAATGTTTATGAGAAATTCTAATTCCGGACTGCATCGCTTCGCTGAAACGTACAGTGTATTCGTATTTACCTTTAAGGGGATTGATAAAGTAATTAGCTGCAGGTTTAAAACTTAATTGGATAAATCTTGGATCTAAATGGTTTTTTTTATGTTCAAGAACGGTTCATAGCTTAAGCTATAATCAATGAAAAACAATGAAAACAATGCAAGAATAAGTTTTAATTTAATTTATTTTAGTTTCGCTTTATATTATTTAAGATTTTTATTTAAGCTTAGTAAAATTTATCCTTATGTTACTTTCGTCGTTTTTCGCTTTCTTATTTCGTAGCGTATTAATCGTTCTACCTTATACAGCGAGCTCACGCAATTACAAAAGTGGAAAAAAAAGTTGTTAAATCCGTTTTTATAAAATTATAGTTTTGAATGTATGGCTCGTACAGGAACCCGACCTATAAATGTTTAAAAAAAAATACCACGCGGAAGATTTGACACGGTGTATATTAAAAAGCAAATTTTTTCTATAAGATTGACATTTTTTAAATATTTTTTGACATTAATTAAGGTGTACAGCATTCATATTTCACTGAAATCTCATTGAAATTTTCTCATTTCAGAGCTGCATAGCTGCAAGTAGGACAATGGTCCAAGTTTGTACTTTTTTGCAGTGGAAAAATACTATTTATACGCTTACAATACTAACTCCCCGTTTAGGAATTTGGTGAAATATGATCACTGTACACCAAATTTGAAACGTAGGTTCCTGTGTGCACATTTGCACCGAAACTAGCGATCTTTTGACGAATCTGTTTCTAAGAAACATTTATATTGGCGATTAAGTTACGGGGCTAAAACGTAAACGAGAAGAAGCGCAATCCTACTTTCTTATCCTCTCTATTTGAACGCGTAGCCCCCTCCAAAATATTAATTTCAAGCATTAAATTTTGTATTCCTTTGTAGATGACAAACACAACATGCTGAACCTTCTGGGCCTAATGCGGGTGCCGTCCCTAAGCGAAACACTCATTCAAAGAAAAGTACGAATTTAACTGAGATTAAGAATTCAAAAGACAGTGACGAGGCAAGTGTGCCACAAGAAAGTACCTCATGACACTTTAAAAACTTGAACATACATGAACCCGTTTTTTTTTGTTGTTGAACAAAAGAAAACTTTCTCTCGCTATCATGTTAGGATGGCAGTGAAATGATATTTCACTTCTATAAATGTTACATCGCTGTACATTCTCATTTTCTAATTCATTCGCTGTTCCGTTTCTTATCATGCAATTCTCGATCGTTCATGATTTTGTAAGTGTGGATGATCTCTTTAATTTAGTAAGAACCCTCAGTACGCATTTTGTTATCGATCTAACTGACTTAGTAATTTAAAGTTATAAATGTAGGTACATGCCGTTTTTGTATTGATATAAATAAATATATCTCGAATCGTAACGCAATGCTCTTCTTTCTTCCCCAAAAGCTAGGTAAAAGGAGGATTTTCAAAGTCGTTAATTGTTCGCATTATGGTATGATACTTTTAATATGATCAAATATTACTTGTTTAGATAGCGAGGACCATTAATAATTTAGTTTATCTAGGTTAATTATAGCATAGTCGTTTTTGATTTACTCATGGTCTGAATTATTTCGGAAATTATTCCAAATTGTTTAAGATTGTTAATTAATTTCAGTCGTTAGTGTATTGTTTTTTTTGTGATAAACTTTGATGTTAATATTAAAAAAAAATCCCCATTTTAGAAGTCGAGGATGAATTTTTCCGATAAATACGGGATATTTCAAAATACATGTACATTGAACAGGGTTCACCGAGACCTGGAAAAGTCAGGGTAGAATGACTAATTTTGAAAAAGTCATGGGGCTTGAAAATGTCTAGAAAAGTCAGGGTAAAATAACTTATTTTGAAAAAGTTAGAGAAATTCAAAATATTAATGTTGTCACAATCCAAAATTAATGTTTCTTCGTTTTTAGATCAGGGCCCATTTGGAAATTTTTAAAAAAAATTTCTGTACAAATGTCCCAATTTTCAACAATTTCAGAGGACAAATTTGCCAAATTTTTAACAGTTTCAGAGATCACATTTGCAAAATTTTCAATTTTCTCAGAATAAATTTTGAACAGTTTCTGAGGAGAAATTCTCAAAATTTTCAACAGATATTTTAAGGGCAGATTGAAAAAATTCTCAACCTTTTCAGAGTACAAATTTGCAAAACTTTCAAAAATATTTTCACGCTAGTTTTGAAAATTTTTTTTTAACATTTTGCTATGTTAGTTTCGAAAGTTTTTCAAAGCTGACATTTACTATATATTGCAAAACATCGATGCAGAAGACGATTTCCAAAATCGTGGCTAACATTGGCGTATGTCAATTTTGCCGATGATCAGGGACATTTTTTTGTAAAAACCATGGAAAAGTCAAGGAAAGTTGAATATATGAAATTTCTGGGCGAACCCTGATGGTGTATTATTTTTAATAAACTTTCATGTTAATATTTAAGAAAAATCCCCATTTTTAATAGAATTCAAGGATAAATGTTGTTAGGACAGATGTTGTAACAGAAGTTTTAAAAAAACTAACTCTGATATGAAGTACGTAAATTTAGTTTAAAAAAGCGTCATTCTAAGGTTTCCGTAAATTTTGTTTCAAGAAAAGCGCCATTCTAGGGTTTCCGTAAATTTCCCACAATGCCCTTTTCTGTTCTAAAATTGTAGCTGTTCGATTGATGTCAGATGTCAGCTGCTGGGTCGATTTGGCCATAGTTTCGAGAAACTTTGTCGCTTTTTTATTAGAATGGCAGCTTTAGAAGAAAGTGTAACGTTTCATCAGAAAGATCTATCACTTACAGCTTTTCCTCTAATGGAAGAAATTCGGCGCCAAGGGAAACTATGCGATGTTACGTTGAAGGTAATCGCTGATGATTCGAACTCAGTATGTGCATGGGCTCCAAAATGTCAAAAGTACTTTCATTTACGATCATTAACCTATTCCCTCATGTGTTTAGGTGGATGACCAAGTTTTTACAGCTCACCGCATCGTTTTAGCCGCCACAATTCCATATTTTCATCCCATGTTCACGCATGATATGGTGGAAAGCAAGAAACGGGAAATTACGATGCAAGGAATTGATCCGAGGTAAGGAAAGTATGTGATTAACAGAATGAAAATTGATGTTCTCGGAAAAAAATAAATGCTGTACATTTTTCAAAGTACATGTAGATGTATAATAACACTTGAATTACATGTGTTATATATAATGACAACCCGAACATGGGTATATAAAATACAGACCAACTATATAGTTTCTCACCACATTGGTAGGCAGTGTATGTTCTGCCTAAAATTTAGTTTGTAATGGCCTAAACTAAATGATTTCGAGTTTGAGAAGAAAAAAGTTACTCAATTGAGTTTAAGTGGAAATTCAGTATCGAAAGATGCAAATGAATTGAAAATGTCATGTGTGACAGTTTATAAAATCTTAAAGCATCAAAAAAGAGACGGGAACAGTCATAAACGAACTCCGAACACGCAGTTCCGTGAGCTATACGAGAGGGGAAAACGACCGGTGGTTTGATTTGCTCTGAAATCTCATTTTTTCCTATAACGACGATGTTCGTACTGTTCGCATGCTTTGGCTACTGTATGTAGCCTATACATGAATCCTACTTAAATTTAAAATGCATAACAGTTATAATTCTAGTGTCATCATTTGCTGCATGTTATAGCTGTACTAAAATATTAAAACATACTTATTAACTCATTAATATTTTTGTCTTTATAAGTTTGTATAATTATTGACTACGAATTTATCTTTCAGTGCGCTGGAAGCCTTGATCAACTTTGCATATTCTGGTAAAGTTACCATAGTAGAATCAAAAGTGCAGGCATTATTGGTCGGGGCATCGTATTTACAGATAACGGGAGTTAGAAACGCCTGTTGTGAATTTTTAAAAACCAGGTAAGTCCTCGAGACATGGTAGCTGCTATTTAATTTATGTGTAGGTCTATCATGTGCTCAAAAGAAGGATATAAGTTGGTGACCCCTGTACGAGATCGTTGAAAGCTGATTGCCTGCTTTTAATAGACTTCATCCGAACAACGTGTTAGGCATCCGGCAGTTTGCGGATTCTCTTGCCTGCAAATCATTGGTGGAAGCGACAACTAAATTTATTCAAATAAATTTTATCGAAGTTGCCCTGTCGGAGGAATTTCTAGCGCTGCCTTTTGTTGAAATTAAAGAAATCATTGCGAATGATGAGATCCACGTTACGACCGAAGAACAAGTATTTGAATCTGTGATGGCTTGGGTTAAGAAAAATCCAAAGGCCCGAAAAGACAATCTTCCCGAATTGCTGACCAAAGTGCGGATGCCACTGTTATCGCCCCAGTATTTAACCGATCACGTGGCGACCGAAGAATTGGTGCGAATGTCACACGGTTGTAGGTACAATAGTCTCCTAATTCAGTTTTGCTCGATAGATCTCGTTAGACTAGGACCGCTTTTAACGCTTGCGCTTTATTATTTGTCAGGGATTTAGTAGATGAAGCCAGAGATTATTATTTGCTACCTGAACGGCGGTCTTTGATGCAGAGCTTCAGGACCCGGCCCCGTTGTTGTAATAGCATCGTTGGAATGATATACGCTGTTGGTGGTCTGACAAAATCAGGTGAACAAGCACGTGACGTGTTCTGTTTCGTAAAATAAAATGCAGTTAAGATCCGTGTCTCGATGACAACAATGGTGAAATATCACCAACTAAATCGCGGTTTAAATTCTTCCCTATTCAGGAGATTCACTAAGTACCGTCGAAGTTTTCGATCCGATCCTTAACCGATGGCAAATCGCAGAAGCAATGACCATGCTGAGAAGTAGAGTCGGCGTAGTTGTGATGAACAATAAAATGTACGCCATTGGTGGCTACAATGGGCAGGACCGGTTGAGCACGGTTGAAGTATTCGATCCTGCCAGCAAACGTTGGAGCAAAGTAGCTTCTATGAATTTTCAGCGCAGGTTCGTTGAAAATTTCCTATTTTGTACTTCTAATCTAGGCTTTATTAAGCATGTTCTTTGCGTAGCACATCCAAATATCTGCATTCTTTCGTTGTAGTGCTGCTGGAGCTGCTGTCCTTAATGATAGGCTGTATGTTTGCGGTGGATATGATGGCGTATCTTCACTCAACACCGTAGAATGTTACAACCCCGACAAAAACGAGTAAGTTGGCCACTTGCACGCATTCTGAGAAATGTGCATTTCTAGAAAAGATGAGAACGAATGAATATACGGTATTTTAACAACAGAAAATCAGCTTTGATTCTGAGAAAACGAATAAAACAAAAAGGCATGGGGGTTTATTTTTCTGTTTTTGCTACTCCAGATGGACGCTGGTCTCCAACATGTCTAAGCATCGTAGTGCTGCTGGAATCGTGTCTTTCAACGGTTATATTTACGCTCTCGGGGGGCACGACGGACTATCGATCTTCGACTCGGTAAGAACACAGCTTATTTTTCCCGTACTTTTCGATGGCATAAGATTCTCTATTCTCGCTAAGATGAATGAAAGGCGGATGTGATAGCGTTGGAGTCGTTGGACCGTTTTAGGTCGAGAGGTACGATCCCTCAACTTCTCAGTGGTCTCCGGTCACGCCGATGCTCGCTAAGCGTTGCCGACTGGGCGTGGCCACTCTCAACGGCAAATTGTACGTATGCGGGGGATACGACGGGGCGTCGTTCTTACGGACGGTGGAGGTGTTTGACCCCGCCGTCTCACAGTGGACTCGCGTCGCACCCATGAACGTGACTCGCAGCCGCGTGGCCCTGGTATCCAACTGCGGCAAATTGTTCGCCATCGGCGGTTACGACGGAGTGTCCAACCTGAACACGGTGGAAACGTACAATTGCAGTTTGAATCAGTGGACCTTTGCCGCTTCCATGTGTGCCCACGAAGGAGGGGTCGGAGTTGGTGTCATTCCCATTTTATAACTTGGCTTTATCTCTGAAAGCACGTACGGTAAGATGTTATTTATCCGTGCCAAATTTTTGGCTAAGACGTACCAGCGTCCACATTGTTGGACCCATTTTTTGGGATGGGATACGTTTTATTATAAATCGTATTAAGTTGTAAAGATTCTAACTCTTTTTTCGGTTTTTTAAGTCTACGTGGAAAAGTTTAATTTAAATTCCGTACTTTAGTCTTTTGAAAAGGTGTACTTAAGTAAATGGGAACAACAGTTATTCAGCTTGTACAGTATAAGCCTGTGAATAAATAGATATTGTGATATTTAATTCTACGTTATGGCTACCCTACGCTTAATTTTTGTATTTGTCAGCACATGACGTGATGAGTTGTTAAAGGAAATTCACGCATTTATCTTTTATTAAAATAATTGGCTCGTATCGACTGCATATAATGAGCTCTTCATTTGATGCATTAAACGTGGCGAAACTTACTGTATATACCTGTATGTGTATATATTTTTTTTTATAAAGAGTGCATATTCGTAAAAAAAACTGGCTAAATGGTTCTATCAGTACCAGCTCAGTTATTGAATGGCAGTCCATTGCAGGTTGTTCATGTGTTTAAATTGCATTTAAGTTAAATTAAACACATAAAATGTATCGATAAGGCTATGGGGCAGCTGCTAATGTACATTTTGTTGACGTTGACATTTGTCTGGGAGATCATTGAAATTGTATCTTTTCTATTATTCACGCTACATCGATAGCTTCAATTAGTGAAATGATAAGTGCCCTTTTATGAATATTAAACATCATACCGATTTAAAATCACACCATATTCAAAAATGTTATGAGGAAAAGAAATAATGTGCTGCCACTAGAATGGGCATCCCAGCAGAACACATGTGCTTAACTCAAACACATAAGGGATGTGTGGGCTTTCTTGCTTGGCTTCATTGTGTTTAGCTGGGAAGCCCTTCACGCTACATCGATGGTTTCGAGATGTTAAGAGTCTTTTTTTGAGCACAAAACATCAATCAGATTTATAATCAGACCATTATTCCAAGAAGTTACAGTATGAGGAAAAGAAAAAAATGTGCGGCCCCCCTGCAAAAGGCATAGCAGCAAAGCAAATGTGCATAACTCGGATAACCCCCAGGCAATTCGGGTTCCGAAAGGGTGCCTCCTTTGAGCTCCTTCTACTTGACCTTCAGCACCACGTTCTCAGTTCACTAGACGCTCCAGCCTCTCCCCGTAAACCTAAATGCAAGCAAGTCGACATAATCTCGGTCGACTTGGCCAAAGCCTTTGATAAAGTAGACCATCGATTCCTTCTGCACAAGTTGGCCAGTTATGGCCTGTCCACTCAGCTCCTTACCTGGATCCAGGCTTTCCTTACCGACCGTCAGCAATGTGTTGTTCTCGATGGGGTTTCCTCCTCA
>JAQGAO010001578.1:0-23679 GCA_034697705.1 Ommatoiulus sabulosus | reverse complement strand
ACCCAGGTGCGTCATCACGCACCTGGCCGGTTGTCTACCTCCGCCTGGGCAGACACGTGACGTCCCCACGCCAACACGTACTTTGTTTAATTTGGCAACAACAAAAAAAACGCTCGAATGATTGTTTGGAAAGTATGTTATTACATGCCTGCTTGTTAAGAATCGTTCTAGAAGCATTATACCTTCTTTTGCAGAAATATTTTAGAAATAGAAGGGTACCCCCGGACCTGGAAAAGTCAGGGAACTTGAATATTTCTGTAGAAGTCTCGGAAGAATGGCTTATTAAGAAAAAGTCAGGGAAATTCAACGTATTAATGTTGACACAATCCAAAATTAATGATTCTACGTGGTTAGATCAGGGTCTATTTGAAAAAATTTTAAAGTAAAGATTTGTAAAAATTTCAACAGCTTCAGAACACAAATTTGCAAAATTGTCCACATTTTCTAGGGAATAAATTTGCAAATTTTTTAGTTGTTTTCGACGACAAATTTGTAAAATGTTCAGAAAATTCTCATGCTAATTTTGAACATTTGATATTAGTAAATTCATTTTTTGCAAATATTGAAAGTTATCTTTGTACATGTGGATTTTGCAAAATTGTTAATAACATTGGCATACTGTATATCAATTTTGTCATTGGTCCGGGAAATTTTTTAAAAAAATTGAAAATTTAGGGAAGTTGAAAATGAAATTTCTGGGAAAACCCTGTCTGCTTATGCAGAATATGCAGAAAATGTACGAAATCTTAGAAAACCTTAATAGAAGTTAAGCTTAGAAGCCCAGCATCTCCCAGCTTGAAAGGACCACGAAAGATATATTTGGAAGAGTTGGGGGAGCGTCGTTTGGCGACGATTAGGGAAATCGATCGGACACTGGCATTATCGTGAATGTCTGGAAACAACGGAATATGGTAATGGCTGCGCCATATCATGACAGTGCCATATCTCTCACCTTCAGTGCACACTCCATTACGGAGATGGATCCATATTATCCAAATGCTGCCCTGTTTATCATGCGCCGCGCCGTGTGGGCCTCCAACGGCGTTATAAATAAAATAAGCAGCCGACGCATCCATTTCGGGATCCTTTTATTCCCAAGAGATAACGTACTCGCTTGATATATCACCGAGGCCCAAGTTTTAATTGAGCGAACTTGGCGGGGGTCATTTGAGATAGGTCATCTCGTGCTGTGAATCTATTTTGTCGTCACACACTAACGGATGCAAAACAGCTCGTTGCAGAAGTAATAGCAACAGGAATGACAGAAAGTTGTTTAAGGAACTTTAATTGCGGCATGACCATGACCTTCTACGAAATTCGCAAAAATTATGCTGGTCAACATCCATAATTGCATCGCTTAATAGAATACGTTAAAATACAGTTACCAATCATCACTGTACAGTAGCCTTAGGATGGTAAAGATATTGATTTTATATTACACTGCAAAATATCACTGTTAAAATTTCATATAATATTTTTTAACTTAATACACAAACCAAATAAACTTCCCCACCTTGGAAGGGCTGAGACCCTTGGGGCTTTGTTTCTGTTCTGTTCTGTTCTGACTTGTATGCTATGCATTGTACTGTATGTGTAAGGTTGTAGTTGCGTTCGGTCATGGTTTTTCCGGGAACTTCGTAATGATTTCTGGAGAATGATTTCTGGAGAATAATGCTGGTAAGAGAAGTGTTCAGCATAAGAATACACTGTAAAGTCAACAGGGAATTCAATTCAATTCAACTCAGTACCATATACTATCAGTAAATGAATACCATGTGGTAGAGGGGTGTAATCCATCAACCTAAATTATTCGGTGTGGACCCCAACATTGCAATGTAATGAGATAATTCAATGTATACCAAAGGAACTGTTTAGAGTCCTACAGTTTAGAAGTTCAATAATTTCAAAGCACGGACTTCCTCACGCAAATAATTCATAGATCCTCTTAATCGATCATACCAATAGATCCTGTCACTAGAAACCTATAGAATGTTGTCACTGTGGAGTCCCGACATTTCCCTCCTCCATTGGTATATTATTTTTCCTAACAAATTTATTATCACAATTGTTCAGTAATTCCAAGGGACGGTCTTACTCAAACCAACATTTCATAACTCCAGTCAATAAATTCTGTCACTAGAAACCTATAAACTCGTGGCCACTGTGGAATGCCCGACATTTCCCCTCTCCGTTGGTATATTGTTTTACTCAGCAGTATATGGTGTTGCAGGGTACTGAGTTGAATTGAATTGAAACATTTTTGCCACAATTGTTTAGGATAATTTCAAGGGACTGTCTTCCTCACGCCAACAATTCAAAGACCCTGTCAAATACGAGACTAAACTGGCAGCTATGAGCTAATGTCAATTTCAGTCAAATTGTACCATGGATACTGAAGTTCTCCGACGATCTTCTGGGCGCTATTTATTTTAGCATGCACATGCATCAGCTTAATGACATCTCGGTGAATAAATGAAGCTCGTGGAAGTGTTTCACGGTGAATTAGTTAAGCTCGTGCTGGAGCAAGCGTCGACTTAAGACGGAGCAGTTAGCGTGGCATTAGTCGGGGCTACTCGCTTAATTCGGGCTTTGGATTGAAAAAGTCCCGGATGTGGCGCTATGCAGATGCGCCTCATTGAATAAAGGATCAATTTGTGTACCCTTCCGAAATTCCAGCTAACCCGAGCGTCTTTGCTCGTCACTCGTAAGTGTGGCTGACGAGATTTTTCTTCCAAGATTACTTTTAATCTTTGCCATCGTGTGTGAGGACCTGTCACCCTTCGCTGTCCGTGATATGCGCCTGAAGACGTCGATCGTGACTCTCTTCAAAATTCCTAATCCTTTCCGCGCTTATTGTTTTAATCTTTCGCTGATAAAAGCGCCAGTTAATCCCTTTTTCGTGTCACGATTGTTCGCCTCTCGCTCCAACAAATTCATTCCTTCGCAGTTGGAAGATATTGAGCTTTTCCCAAAATGGGTGTTGCTTGCTTTGAAAAGCCCTTCGAAACTCCTCCAATCAGGCACTTAAATCTTGACGGTGTTGAGATTTTTCCACGGGGACGGAAATTGATCCATCAAACCGTATTCCAAAATATTTTGAAATTTATGATAATTGCTAATGTGCATTTCGGAATTCATTTTTGGAATGTACAATTGAGGTTACATGTCAGTATAGTGTAAGGATGAGAACACACTGATATCAGCATTCATTGTGCGCCCCAAAGCTGGAAATCAGAGGATGAAAACATGCAGGAAAGAAGCTGAAAGAAGCACGTCGAAAGTAAGCATTCAGTGTGTTCTCACCCTAAAGCTACGTCCACTCTGAAGAAACGTTTGGAGCAACACACAGCTGTAGAGTGACGTTTTATTATTAATTGCTGCCAGTTGTTTCCATAATTATTTCACATTATTGTTTTACATAAATGGTTAGCTGAATTAATTTACTTAATTTTGTGTTTCCATTAACAACTGATAAAAAGTAGCAACAGAAAAATTTGTCTATGTTTCCTCCAGTGTGGATTTCGCTTTAGAAACCTACATGTGCCTGGCGTGTAGTTCAAAATCATGGTCCCCACAAGGGGGCTGTCAGGAATCTGGCTTGAGGACACTGGATTCGTACTTTGGCAGTCGTGAAATCACATTCGTAAAATCGGCACGCTGATTGTTTAAAAAAATCCACGTAAACTTTACGCAAAACATTCATTCCTTTTGCTCACGTACGTGACTTCGTAATTGACATAGTACGATTCGAAAAGCTGTAGTCTGAGTCCTACTGATATATCTGCATATAAATATTCTTTCGGTTTTAAATTATCCATGTATTAATTTGAAATTGAAGCCCACATTATTTCCTGAAAATTCCACACCGTTTTACCCGACGATTTGTTCAGAAACTGAGAACAAAAACTGAAACAGTTTCAACGCTCGTTTTATCTGAACGAGTTTACTCAGATGCAGTTTCAGATCATAAGTCAACTAATGAAAATAATTATTTTGAAAACTCTTTACTTTATCGTAATCTAGCTGGAATTTAAAATTTATAGTTTTCGGGGGGAAATGTATAATGAGGTCTGATGAGGCTTCCTAACCATGCATACATCTCATTCAGGTTAATTCACCACTGACGAGCCACAAGCGGCAATTAGTGCAAAACGAGCGGTTTTATTTCGAAATTACTGGAAATTAAATTAGCTCGAAACAGCTGTTTTTGCCATTCCTTCCTGCATTACTTTTTTTTTCTTGCTTCTCTGGAAAACATTGGCGTCATCTTGAATACAAAGTTTACGATCGCAGCAAGTGGTGAAGAACTAACGCATTGGCCAAACAACGGCACTTCAGCATTAAGAGAGCGTATTTAAAACTCGACGTCTGTGTATTTATTTTTTAAATCCTGTTTTACGACGCTCCCTTGACACTTCTCCTATAAGCAGCGTTTTTATAGACCTCTAAGAAACATATCTGCCTATGATTGTGCCATAAGCACTTAAATCTGGTAGCCAATAAAACAGCGCGAGTGCGTACTCAAAATATTTGTTCGGGAGTTTTATCTCTCGGCGTAAGTGCGTAAAAAGGCCATCTGTAATGCTCTCATGCCCACGTAATTAACCGTAACTGAAGTATTGCGAATTTCCATATTTCATTTGGTGAAAAAAAAAGATATGGAAGACGTGTCGAAGCGCCTTAAGGTTGCTGGTTTTAGTTCGACAAATGACTACCTTCTAGAGTGACGCAATGTGATGCGTTACAGGTACATGTAAATACTTGGGAAATTACCCCAAAATATGTGATATGGGGTGAGGAATCTCCGATAAAGTACTTCTCTTCAAACCTAGAAAAATGTATTCCTAAAACCCTTGGCTGAGACTCAGCATTGCAGGTCACACAAGATACTCTAAAATGTTAGCCAAAAAAGCATATTTTGAGGTTCTTTCTTTAGTTACATCATAGGTACCGTTGTAGGACCTACTAAGAACCTCATATTTTTTGTAATCACATTGTGCCATTAGAACACTTAGAACATGTATTCAGCCTAAATACTTAGTTTTATTTCTTATGTCTATGATAAATCTGATGTTACATTACCATGCATTAATGTTATTTTCTATGGATAACTCTAAAAGTTATCCAAAATGCACCTTTTGAGGTTCTATCTCAATAATTTACATCAGGGGAATCTTCGTAGGTTATTCGTAGAAACTACTATGAATTTTGGAATAATGATGAAGTGGTCGTCATTTTTTGAGGTGCTTTATGAAGCTCCTTAATAAACGTTTTGCTAATGAACCTTCCAAGAACCTCACATTTTTTTCTACGTTTGCGTATGCCTCGTTTATTTATCACATTCTGTCATTGCAACACTTATAGATACACGCAGCCTAAAAATTAGTTTTTTTCTTGTTTATGATAAATCTGATGTTAAATGTACCATGAATATATAGTTCTGTTTTAGATGTCTTAAAGAAGATGACAAGGAAGATATCTCAAATCTATCCATCTTAAAAGATATATTTAAAATGTCGATCAGTCTGAAAATTATTGAAAACTATAGATCACAATTAGAAGAAATGACTAATATAATTTAAAAAAATATATTTTAAAACATTGCAAGAATGCACAAATTGTTTCATTCTCGAAGAATTTTGAAACTTAAATTTCAAACTGGAATAAATTTCAGTCTTACTCCTTAAAGTTTGTAAAGGATTTCATTTAATGCGTGAAATGTTTCATCAATTTTATTTTATCAAAAACTAAATTTTAAAAGAAAGCTCTGAATAATGCTTAAATGTGATCACTTCGCAATAAGATTACAATGTTTAAAAAATAATACATACACTGTAAATATACCCCAAACATATACAATTTGTACAAAGTGGTGGCCAGTTGAAAAATTTGACCACCTTCCGTGCCTGCGTGCCTTTTAAGAATTCCAGCATTTCCTCCAAACTACGCCAAAACATCTGTACACCGTTGAATTTTATCGTGTTCATGTTTCTTAAAAACTGCTAATGTGGCAAAAAGTCTGACGGAAGGGTGACAGATTGCCGGATTTCTGTCCAGCCATGTGTGGAGCGTTTTCCTGTCAAAACTGCATTTCGTCAAACGGGAAACGAGGGATCATCGTTGAATATTTGGGGAAAAAATGACCAACGGTCAGTTGACGCATTTTGAAGAGATTGACGCTCGGATGCCAACGATATCCTCTGGAGACTTGAAATGGATAGCGGTCACGATCGATCCTCATAACTTAGTCTGAGGGGAACGTCCGCCATTTTGATTGATTTAGACGTTCTCTCAAAATCCCGGAGGTGCGACGATGCATTTTAAATACTGTCTGTGTCCATCTCTCATTCCGAAGCCAATTTGAATCACAAATTATCGTCCCTGACTTCGGTGCCCTGATTTCACCTAATTTGGTGCCAAAGCATCGACATTTTAGGTCTGCATGATTGTTATCGGCAAATCCGATAGCTTATTTGCCTCAAATACGTGAATTCATATGAATGTAACTCGTTGGTCGACCACGTTTAAACTCAGTGTATTCGAAAATATAAAAAAAAATGTATTGTTGTACTATATGTTTAATTGAGGCGTATGATAAGTCTCAAAAATATATTTTTAGATGTAAGATATAAAAATTTAAGATGCTTTATTAATTATATATTACATTTTTTAGTAATATATAGTCACAATATTAATTTAACGCAGTAATTTGGTATATGTATCAATTTACTTGAAAATGCTTTAAGGATGTTTCGGGAAAATAAATACAGAAATTCGTTTAAATGCTTTCATTTTAAAAATATATGTACATCTCAGAATTTATTATAAATGAAGCTACAGGATTTCATTTCAGAAATCATTACGAACGAAAATTAAGAATTCATATAGGTTTATTTGTAGCAATACATTTCAAAATGTAATTCAGGCTGTATCTCAGTCCGTTAAATACTGTATATACTGTTGTTTTTTTAAAAAAACAAACAAACATTCAAAATGATTGGGAACGATACATACCGAATTTCATTTTATGCATTTTATTTCGAAATACATGTTGATACATGTATATTCTGTTATGTACTGTACATTTATTGTAAATTAAGGTAGAAAAATTCATCTCAGAACGTATTACGAACCAAAACAACATTATATAGGCTATATGTATATTTATAGAATTACATTTGAAGGTCGATATCTAATTCACAATGTATTTCGGTCGGAAACGTATTTCAATCTAGATTTTGTACCTAAAAAAAAAATGCATTTTCAGTTATATTTGATTGAAATTGAATTTCTGTGTGCACGACATTAACTGGCAAAGCATATATGACAAACATGTATTTACATGTACCTGTATTGGAATTTTTCATTAAATAACGTACAACACGTGATTTAATTTTGTTACGGTACCCATTCAAATGTTGTGCAAACTATGAAATTACTTCTATGGAAACTTGGGATCATCCAGTTTCCAAGGAAGCTGCCTTTGCTCCAATCTTTGTCCTGTAGGATAGAATGCTGTTCCATCCTGGGACTTTTTTTTTCATGATTTCTATTTCTATTGTGAAAAAGCATATGTTCGTACTTTTTCCATTGTGGCAAAAATACACGTCGCAAAACTATATTTACATAACACATTATGAGCACTTGAGACGATGAGAGTAAAAAATGATTTGCGTCTTTGAACTTAAAAAAAAAATGATGGGAAGCTTGTTTATTGTCTCTTGCTTGTAAATCGCTGCCCCTGATTTCTTTGTTTTTTCCGTTATTGTTGACAAGGTTCCTTAGGGGATTTTCGATTTCGGTCAATATTTGCCATTGCATTTGTATTACATTTGCGAGCCAATAGGCCATGCTTCGCAAACGACTTCACCGACTGCACTCGCAATGCTACACTAATCGATTCTCTTTTAATCATAACAGTTGTTTTCTGTTATGGAATGAAATACCTTTTCAGTTTCCCTTCTCCCACACGCACCCTTAAAACGGAACTATTATTGCATTTTTCCAAAGTGGAAACTTAATGATTTTGTGCGCACAAAGAATAAAAAAAGGAATCTTTTATGTCAAAGGCACGATGCCATCTATTATGGAAATATCTTAGGTTTATTTTTCTTTCTTATCATTGGTTCGAAGAAGAAGCGATTGGTGCATCGGCGCAACGTTATAATTCTCCGGATTTCACTGGTGATGGATATGCTAAAGCCAGCCATTATGTTGAAAGAATACTGAGAAAGGGAGGGGGAGGCGTCCATTATGTTAGATGGCTTTAATGGGTTTATTCTGAAATGTAGCAGAAACAATCTGATAGAGAGAAAGAGAAAAATGCAGTACCGCTGGAAGCACTAATTGATGCATCAATCAGTGATATCATTTATTATTAAGGAACTGCTCACGAGCCCTGGTGGAAGCGCGTGATGCCTTAGCGAAAGATGTGTTTCTTATGATGCCCACTTAACTTAATGGGACATTATTATAAACCATTAGGAAAGAAGAAATAAATGGGAGCTGGCATGGCAAAAAGGGCACAGGCATGGGGAATGGAAAAGAAACTGATACACGCTTCGGGAATGCCCAGATATGGAAATGAGCACTTGAGTTTATTTTTACCAAGCTGGCTATGGAAACGTTGATTGTCTCTTTATGTTTCTGAGTAATTTCGGGCTAACTGACGCTATCCAAAAGCTTTTATCGTCTGCTTGCTTCAGGCCATTGCCCATTGAAATCGTTTGTTGAGTTTTCGAGTCGTTCGAAATCAAATCTCTCGTCTTTATGGATGAATTTAGTAAATCTAAACTCATTTTGGGTGGAATTGCTTTCTAGAAAGGCACCTTGTAAGATAACAAAGTATTCCCGTGATTAAACTCACAATGATAAAAATAAGGAATGCATACTGATACGTCCACAATTTTGTAAAACAATTTATGCAAACAAATGGCAACGTGCAATTAGCAACAAGAAGTTCCTCCGACGTGGACGTACATACGTAGCGTCATAAGTATACACGTATACATGTATAGAAACAAGTTTCCTCCATAGAATAGAATATTTTTTCCCTAACCCTTGCATTTGCAATACAATGGTGGGTTAACCTCTGTTAGTGCAACCGGCCCTAAAATAACGTGCCTCTATACTGCCTTTGTTTAATTTTTGGCAGTGGAATGAACGAAATGTCACGTGATATATGCATGCTGACGAAATCTGAATAAGGCCATTACCCAACTTTTATTTTAAAAAGTAAACATGTAAATAATTCAACTTGAATGTAAGTGGTATGGGACGCCGCATCCTTCAACGCTCCGTTTGAATTTTTTAATTGAACTATTTTCAAGTTTATCTTTTTAAATACAACGGATTCTTTCATGAATTTGTGATAATGTTAGGAAAAATGGATGAACTATTTTGACTTTGTGGAGGAAACGTTTTGTCCATTTAAGTTTTATTTATTAAAAATAATTATTTACAGGCATTGCAGGTATATACGTAGATGTTTGAGCCTTACCTTAAAATTAAGGTCTTGCTCCCTGTTAATGCTCCCTGTTAACTTTGTTAAACTGACAAATATTCTCGTATAAGTGATGCATCAAAACTGTTGGTCTTCGACCATTTCTACTAAAAATATAACATTGTTTTGCTCGCAGTTTCTACTGTACATGTATGTTAGGTCTTATTGAATGGGTTTTCCGGCCACAGCTCGTGTGCATTGTTAACACTGACCTTTTATAGCTGTTTTCATAACAAAATGCAGTTTTCGGAACGTGGATTAACTCTTTAGGTATGAATAACCAATGCGGTTTGATGCTCATTGAATAAGTAGAAATGTATGCACGTTGAATGTTTCTGGAAAGCCAAGATAGGGCTGTAGAAAGTGATCATCCGCACATTTAGGCAATGGATTAGTTCCGCCATTGAAATTCAACTACAGTAAGTTATTAAGTTCCGCAAAGGACATTGTCTGTTTCCAATTATCCGGTAAAATCGCTTATCCGTGAAGATAATTGAGCATTTAATCTGTGGTAAACACACTTCATTTGCTATTTCACTAGTTGCAACACATATCGTGTTCGATGCTTTCAAATTAGTGTGATAAACTTGTTATCGTACACATACAGTAAATTTGTATATTACAGCCTGAAGTACGGTAATATAAACTTAAAAAACTTCTTGTTTTGATAAATATTTACATTCGAATAACTTTGTACACCATAATTGAGACTATTAAAGCAGTTTTTTCTATAATAGTAAAGCATCTCAATTTTTACATTTTTAAAAAAAAAATAAAAATAAATATCGTGTATTCAATTCATGTTCATTTTCATATTTCATGTTCAGAAAAATAACAGAATTTTTCAATTTTAAGAAGGTCAACAAGCTATGCATTCGCTATAGGAGTAAATGCTCGAAGGTAGTTTTAGGCATACAGGTTAATATAAACTTGTTAATTCAAGTGTTATTCTACAGTTAACGAAAATTCATATTTACATATATCTCGCGATAATCGTATATTAATTAAAAACTTCATTTCTTACATGTTCCTCACGTATTGATCACCAAATGACGTTTTTTTTTAAAAATGATAGTGATATGTTAAAATTTTAAATTAACTTGTGGGAAGTTTGAGAACGTGAAATATGCAATTTGTGGTGATTTATTATAGTTATAGGCAGAAAAATGTAAATATTGAATTTTATGATTAAGCTACTAATATCTTCTAAATATTTCCATAGTCAACGGATCACTGGTAGACCCTTGAGGTAAAGTTTGTTGTAAAACGTTATTTCCAGTTCAATAACATTTATCTAAAGGCCGTCACACACGAGACAAATTATATCCTCAAACATTTTTCCAGATATATTTTTCGGTTTAATCTGTATCAGATATACAGTATTATTGCTTGATATATTCCCGTGTGTTGGGAAAACTTTTCTTCGCAAACAAATTTCCAGATATATTTCCATAATAGAAATCATGCACAAAAGGTTTACTCCTGTTCGAGAGCCAATCAGCTAGGAAAGACATGTATAGTCATAGGATGGAATGAAAGCAGTGCTGTAGTTTACCCAACACTTCCCATTGAAGCAGTGCTGTCATATCCTGAGGGGATATATTCTGAAAGTATCGCTCCGTGTGTGCAGCAACAGGCAATTGTTTCAGGTGAAAGAACTTTCCTACAATTTTCTGCTATTTATCGCCAGGTATTACTTTCCTCGTGGCCTTGATAGGGTATTTTGGTAGTTTTGATCATAACATTTATAGGATTTAGCACTGCCTTAAATATGGTAAACATGTT
The DNA here is from genome assembly GCA_034697705.1 of Ommatoiulus sabulosus. NCBI lineage: Eukaryota > Metazoa > Arthropoda > Diplopoda > Julida > Julidae > Ommatoiulus > Ommatoiulus sabulosus. The sequence goes on along the minus strand of JAQGAO010001578.1, from coordinate 12,392 downwards.
CAAAATTGACTTCAGAAATACAACGGCACCGTACTGCTAGGGAAATTTATGGTACGGCGTGTATTGACTGCTAAATTGAACACGCTTACATTTCAGTGATGGGCTTCACTCGATGCTCTAGTGACGTCACGGCAACTATCACGAGAATTGACGTGTTTTCGGCACTTTTCATTTCCGCGGCATTGTTTTCTGTCGTTTCGGCCGATTTCCCTAATATATTCTGGGTTCCCCCGCAGGGTTCCCTTCTTGATGTATTGATTTACTCGTTATTCTGTTTTGCGTCCCAAAACACGAATGGCTCGGTAAAATATATATATATACAAACAGATTTCAAAGGTATATATATATATATATATATATATACGATATTTCTATACCACGGCCTGTTTCCGGATAAGTCGTTTAGAGTTTCCAATCTTTGGCAAGATTTCAAAGTTTGCGTTAGTCGGGTCTAAATCACCTTTTAGCCCACATTCTGACGTTGCTTCGATAAGTTTTCTGGAAAAAACGGGGATGTTTATGTCATAAGATCTGGGTATTTTTTTCAAATATGCTTAACAGCTAGCTAACTTATCTTCAGTGAGATATATATATATATATATATATATATATATATATATTTTCTGTATTTCGCTCGGTTTGTTTACTTAAGCATTATTTTTTATTTCCAGTCATCTATCTGAATTCTTTTTTCGGGCAATGCGAGGTGCTTGACTTGTAAGGAGTCAATTTTTTTCTGCACTTAAGCGATGTTATGCCTCTTTAAATTGTTGGATCAACTTCGCTGGAAAAACAATGAGGGCAAAACGACTTTCATCCCATTTTGTAGCCATAAATTTCCTGTTAGCGGAATTGAAGAATCGCTTATGTATAATCGAGTTTCGTCCTAATGCCCAAACGTCATCGAGCGTGCTAGACGATATTTAAATTAAGTTATACGGCCATCAGGCCCAATTTCCAAAGGCATTTACAAGGGCTTTTTGAACATGGCGTGGCCTTCTATTTAAAAATAAATACCCGAATAACGAGGGAAATTGAGTTTAAGTTAGTTGCTAGGGAACTAATCTGGACTCGGCCTGAAATTATAGATGTTGGAGCCCAAACTAGATTTATTTCACTGAGATGCCTCGCAAATTTCGAAATGGGATGGCGACGAAACGTCAGGCAATTTGAAATGCAATTTTAAAGTTTGTGATCCAAGCTACTTTATAACTTGCATTATGGTGTTTGGAAAGCAGACGGCTGTACGTTCTCATTATGGTAGATGGGAATAATTTTCATGGCTTATTTTAAGCAATTATCAAAAAGTGATGACATGTCGAGTGGAATATTTTATGGCTGGGGTAAACTTTATGCATATAATGATGAATCAAAGAAATTACCCTGTTTTAAATATTACTTGCTCGAGAATAATTTGTTGTCCCAATTCACGTTGATGCTGATTTTCTTATGAAATTACATAATCATATCAATTTACGAATTAAGCTATGTTTTTTACGAAACAGTAGTGACCGTAAAATAGAAAGTCCCTAGATGAGATTGGCATTAAAAGTAGCGAAAAATTCAATTTTTACCCAAACATTTCATTTTGAGATTCCAAAGAAATGACTAACGACACGATATTTTCTTTTTGCTTATTGACATCGTCAGGAAATCCCATCACGTTGATGTAAGTGGTGTCAATTTCAATTGTTAGGGCAATTTTTCCCTCTCCCATCTCTTTTCAACTACAAAGATCCGAAATACAACCTCTCGGGGAAATTTCCGTTCCCAAGAAGAAAAACAGGGAACGATTACACAGTATGATAAAATTTAGTTCGCATAAAGGAGGGGATGTGCAATTTTGTTCGTAACTCGGGACGAAAATTAACTTTAGTTCTATGGGATCGCCGCAATAGTTTGTGAAAACGTAGTCTTCGTAAATAAAAGGTGCTAATGCGTAAAATCGCGAGTCGACTATGGTGGCATGCACTCACTTAGAATTTATAGTGTAGATTAAAAGGTGCGATTTCCACTTATCCATGTATAAATAAGTACAAAAAGTATACCAGGTACAAGCGAAACAATTTCACTTATCTAGTTTCATTCATCACACAAACTATACAAGAATTCAGAGCATGAACAATGTTTTCCACTTACCTGGTGTTTTTACTTAATAGTCTACCACTAATCAGGTTTTGACTTAACTGAATTGATGTTTTTTCAATGCATCGTTGATTATATTAATAAGAGTAGGCCTACATGCGCAATTCATCACAGTTAAAAATACATATTATAACCATTAGATTTTGAAATACAAATGGTTCATCGAAGGTTCATTTTGCCGTAGGACTACGTGTTTCCCCGACTTAAGCGGGTATACTCTTGGAGTTCCGGATGTCCAATTTTTGCACGAAAAAAATGTCCGAAAAATTATACATTTTTAATGAATGACAAATCATTGATTGAAACTTTGATGACATCATTCGTTCAAATTATGATGCCGTCACTTATTAACATTTTGACTACGTCATTTATTCAAATTCTGACGACGTCACTCATTAAAAATCTTGACGATGACGCCATTCCTTAAATTCTTGATGATGACGTCATTCCTTAAATTTTGATGAAAACGTCATTTGTTAACTTCTGATGATGGCGTCATTTTATACCCAGCCCAAGATGTAGCCTACATGTAGTTCTACATTAAAAAATTGCAGGATAGCATAGCTACAATTATATGCTCCGGTGACTTTTTCTTTAAATATTCTGCATATATTTGCATATCTTTGAGGATAGATAACGTCTGTTTCCCAATGATGCATTGCCTGTCCATCAGCGGAAGATGATGACTGAGCTCTCCGTAGGCCCTTGAATGACGTCACTCGTTAAAATCTTGGTGATGACGTCACTCGTTAAAATCTTGGTGATGGCGTCATTCCTTAAATTCTGATGATGGCGTCATTTACTATGCAACCCCAGATGTAGGCCTACATGTAGTTCTACGTTAAAAATATTACAGGATAGCACAGCTATGCTCCGGTGATTTTTTCTTTATATATTCTGCATACATTTGCATATCTTTGAGGATAGAAGACGTCAGTTTTCCAATGATGCATGGCCCGTCCATCAGCGGAAGATGATGACTGGGCTCTCAGTGGACCCTTTACTGCCCTGCCCATGAATTGGCCGCTGGCTCCCCCATCTTCTCGTATTACAGGCGCATTATTAAGGGCCAGAAATGGCTGCATTTCCGACGTAATGAGCCATTTTGATAACCATCCCAATTGCATTCATCCAGAAAGATATTTCGGGAGGGCCGTAAATCCATTTTTTTTCCACCGCCTAAAGCTGATGGATCCTTCGTTCCACGACTGCTAAAATGTCGTGCTTTCGTCTCCTTCCTTATTTCTTTTTAATACCGTAATGATTTCTGATTAGAGCCATTATTGCGTATTAGGATGCCGTTAAATTTTCAACTCGTCAGGCCATTAAGCCCTCAGGCTCAGCGGGCCTACCCTGCTTTTGTTTGTTTTTGCCATCAATTTACCATTTAACACACCATGTTTTCATGACGTTCCCATTTATCTGTCAACTGCCCAGCACTCCCCATTTTCCAACAGAAGAAGATAACAATTGATGCGAGAGGAGGCCTTAATTCCTCTATACCTTTCTCATACATCTTGGATTTTTTCATTCTTCTGGACCTTTTCAATCGCCTTTTTTTATTTATTTCTGCGCGGAAATATGTTTCTGTTGTCCGCCTTTGTGCTCCCGCGCGTCTATCGCAAAGCCATATGCGAGGGAATTCCTGGGAGATGTCCACCGCTGGTCACTTTGAATGGTGAGTAATGACCATCGGCGAGGCAGCCGGACTCTCATTTGTTCCGCTTTCATCTCACTGACGAAATCAATAAGTTAAAAAATCTGCAGCCAAGGTAAAGGAATGGGTCAGTTTGGGTTTTCTTTTTGCAAGGTCCTTGAAGACACGCTCCTTCCGACACATTCTTTTGCAACTTGCTTTTTTTCAAACTCTTGATGAAACTTGAAGGCTCTGGAGGCAGCTGGGGAATTAATCATTTTTAAGTTCGCTGTCGCGCGTTTTCAACCTTAACGAGTGCCAAAGTGAAATGTAATTGAGCTTAAAATAGGTGAAATGACAGTTTTCCGGTTTTTTTCAAGCAACCCCGATGCCGGGTTACGGGACAATGGAGGTGCGGGGACAAAAAAGTAGTTTTGAAAGTTGCGGGAACAAAGTTGTGGAAGATGGAATTTTTCACTGGCGTGGATTAATGAGCTGTGAAACCTAGCTTTTACGTAAAATAAATCAAAAATGAGAGATGTGATGTAATGAAATGTATTGAATTGATAAAGCTTACGTGTTTTTCTGTCGCGGATTTGTTCTTGAGCATGAACAACATTTTGAACATGAATATGTTCGAGTCAAGCGTTGAGAATGCTTTCCTAAACAATTACGGTATTTTTAGGAATGAGGCATTTTTTAAAAAGAAATTTGGGTTCAAAATTCACCATTTGTCTTATGTCTGTTGCAGACGAATAAAACATTGCTGCGAAACAGTGATTCCGCTACTGTATCTTCAAAACGTTTCACAGAATGTTTTTTTTAGGAAACTGATCTGGCGAAATATGTTTTGTTGGACAGTTATCCGTCCATGGTCGGTCCAGGTCAAGGAGAGAAATAAAGAAAAGATACGATGCAAATATCGTGGACATGTAGTTTTATTTCTGCAATCGAAATTGGTTTTTTCATTCCAAATTTTTATTTGTTAATCTCAGCTCTTGATTTTATTCGATTTTCTCAGTTTAAATTGTCATACATGATTTCCACAGACCTGGAAAAGTCAGGAAACTTGAACATGTCTGGAAAAGTCAGGGAAATTAGACGTATTATTGTTGTCATAATCCAAAATTAATATTTCCAAGTGGTTATCTCAGAGCCCATTTGCAATTTATTTTCCTAGCACAAATTTTCAAAATTTCCACCATTTTCAGAGGACAAATTTGCACAAAATGTCAACGGTGTTCGAAGAAAGAATGGGGAACATTTTTCAAATGTTTCGTAATATAAATGTGCAAGATTTCCAACCTTTTCCAGCACAAATTTGTGAAATGTCAAGCACATATTTGTAAAATTTTCAACAGATTCCGAGCGCAAATTGGCAAAATTCTCAACCTTTTCAGAGGAAATATTTTCTGCATTTTCCAAATATAAATTTGTTAATGTGTACAACTTTTAAAATTGCCATTATTAATGTATAAATTTTTTAAGATATTGAATATTGTCCTGTGTGGATTTTGCAAAATTATGGATAACATAGGCATATGTTTAAAAACCTGGAAATGTCAGGGAAGTTGAATATTAAATTGCTTGGGGAACTCAGCTCTGTCGTCCTGACTGACAAACTTTAAATTCGTTCAGAAATTAGCAATCTCCGTTTGCAATTTTCTTTGTACCGTCGTCCATTACAAGCTACCGGTACCTCGGAGTTAAGTTTTGCGGAATTTGGTGCAACCGAGCATGGTTTGATAGCAAGATTGCAGTTCGCCGTTGTTTTACCCGGCATATTTTACAGAAAAGTATAGGGATTTTGCTTATAAACCCTATCATTATAGCTCGTACGCGCTTTCGGCAATACCTCTGCAACGAAAAATAATGGCAAATAATAAATGGAAGAAGGTAATAACAGTAAAAAATGACGTCGTCGTCATGTCGCTGTCTCGAGTGGAATTTATTGTCCATAAAGCTAAGTTATTGACGTTCGAAGCGGAATATTCCTTGCTGTTATGTGAAATGTATTTGCAAGTGAACTTGAACGACGCATACATAACTTCTGAAATTTACTTCGTAACATTTATTGTCATTAAATTGCATTCTTCCCCCATTGATCCCCCCAGCACTCTCTCGTATCCCTCTTCAAGGTTCGTGCAGGGGCTTTCAAATGTATTTTAGATATGCAACTGGGGCTATGTGTGGATGTATCTTGTATCTTGTTCAGTTTGCTGCTGCAGGATGACCTCAGAAATGCTTTGAACAATGCACGTTGGTATGCGTCTGAAAAAGAAATTTGCCACTGAAGACGTACATGCGCATTCTTTATAACGACTTGAGTATAAGACACTCGATGCTTCAGAGAAGCCGCCTGAGTTAAAATTTCCGAAAATTATGGTTTTCCGATAATTCGATTTCAACAGAATTAATTTGGCCCCTTAGCACTTTTCAGTTTAAGACCAATTTCATCTGTGGTTTGACATTAATGGCATTGAAAACTGGTCCCATGTCTCGTACGACAATAGTGGTTTTTTTTTTGGAATGGTAAAAATATTACTTGGAAATGAGTATGACTAACTACATCGCCTATTGCGATGTTTGACTTGTATAAATTAAATCATTTAGGATTAGATCATGAAATATAAAAATCATTCATAAAATATAAAAATCATTCATAAAATATAAAAAAATACATTCATAAAATGCTAAGATCATTCTTGATATCCTTTTATTATTATCTGCTAATGCATTAAAATAGGTTCTGAAATTAGGGGCTACATGGCATAGCAATATTTCGGAATTTAAAGTAGATAATGACATTTGAGAGAGTTCTGTAACGTGGCCCTTCTTTAAAAACTCTGATACCAACAAGGTCTACTTCTGAACACGTTATAGCAACCATCTTATGAAATTGTTTTGAACTTGTGTAAGAAATTAAAATACGATGTGTTAACTCTACACAGAATACGTACGGTATGTACAAACATTAAACTTTACAGCCACATTAAATATCAAATTAATTGTTAGAAACATTTCTAACATATTCTATTATAAATGTTTTCCGAATAAATGAACTCTCAATGTATTCCCAATGAACTCTTAAATGCACATGTAGTGTTATTTATAATACTATTCTAAATTCTTTCCATGAATGTATATGTAAATTCCCACGATTATAATGCATACAACTATATAATTACTTCAGATTTGTTAAATTGTGTATTTAAAATGTGAGTTACGATGCCTAGTGTGTTGTGTGTGGTTTCCTGCAAGTAAATGAATATGCAAATTAATGTTCGTAACGTGACTTATCGAAATTATGCATTAACGTAGGATTTCATAAAAGTGCAGACATCTTGATTTCTTCTCATCGTATTTTTTCCCCATTGTTTGAAGTTTTCCAGTTTATCTATGGCATTTTCTGTTTCTTTATAATTTCCATTCATCGCTAGATAATGCTGTGCGGATGTTTGGATCTTCCTTTAAGAGAGTCTACCAGCTGCTTATACTCTAAAGGAACTATACAGGGATAGTTTTATACTGTATACTATAGAACGAAACATTTTCAATAAAATGTTTTTCTATAGTCAACTAAGATGAATAACTAGGAATTGTGAATGTGAAATGTGGAATTCACATTACCCAGCTATTTACCTTCGTTTTCCATCACAATTTTTTTAATATTTTATTTTATGCCTAATACCATGTTTGAAACGTCTCCATAGTTAATGGATCAATGGTAGACCCGTGGCCCCCACATCCTGAAACGGGGCCCCAGGTCAGGATCTTTAGGGCCCCCCCCTTACCACAACTAAGGTTATGATGATCTACTGTTTTCAGGATGAAATAATTCAGTTTAATTATATATTTAATAAAAATCTACATAATCCGCCATTTAGAGACCCCCCCTAATCCTGGGCCCCAGAATACACCCCTATATATTAATAAAAATCTACATAATCCGCCATTTAGAGACCCCCCCTAATCCTGGGCCCCAGAATACACCCCTATAAACCTAAATCAAACCTGGTTAGGTTTAAATAATGAAACCTCCTGAGGTATTAATCTTCATCCGATCATACCGTGCTACTTAATGAATATCTTTTCTGACACCAAAAAAAAAAAAGATGTTTGATTTGAAACAGTATTTGAAACCTGTAGCAACATTTAAAAATACCTTCGGATTTTAGAAGGGAAGTTGGGACTTCGGATGGAAGTATCATTTTGATCATACAATTTTATTACTTTTAAATGTTTCATTGATAGATACTTTTTTGAAACCCATGCAAAACTAATTATGAAATGAAACCTTTTAGGAACTTATAAAAAAAATGCAGTATACTATTCAGAGGTATCTCTAAAAAGATTTAAATTTTATATACCTAAAACAAACCTTAACCATGCCTTTAAACCTACTAGATACTAGGAATTAACTAAAATGATGAAATTTTTAGTAAGGATAGTCCGTTTGTCAGGCACTGAAGGATTATACTCTCAACACTCCATGTCTCGAAATCAAAGCTGGTGACCCATGAGAGATATGGGTGCGAGCACAAAGAATGCTTACTTTCAACGTGCTTCTTTCAGCTTCTTTCGTGCTTGTTTTCAGCTTATTGTTTCCAGATTTGGGGGCGCACAATGAATGCATCAGCGTGATGGTCAGTGTGCTTGGTGGCGCCAATGCATGCGTTATGCTAGGTGAAACATTCCGCGTAAAACCTTGCACATGCGCAATAGCATCTCATGTTGAGCGCAGGACACGTTTTTACGGTACATAGGCGGCGTACAATCGATGGCTACACTTCTGACCAATGTGTCCACTCTATGGCTTAAAAATCTGCTTTCGGATTTCCAAAAAAAGAATGTCACAAACATTCTTGAAATTAAGCTTATATAAGCGCTTCTTATAAACTTAGCCTGGCTCGGCTAAGCTTTCTTTGTGTGCGCCCTCATTTAAAAAGCATGCCGCATTCTTATCCCGCTTGGTGGCGCTAGTTTACGCCGAGTGGTAAGCGCCTGCAATAAGCATTCTTTGTACGTGCTCGCACCCCAAGGGATCTGTTAAAGCACCTAGCTGTATACGTCTTCTTGGCAGGCTTTGTGGGATCGGAGAATGTACAGGAAGTGGGAAGCTATGCTGCCAGACTGACCCGCGCTTTCGGAGATATTTCCTGTTCCGCAAATTTTATTCGCTGGCTCGATAGGCCCTCCGGCCACCCTGTAGCGTTTGAATATTGTTCCTACCAAACATTGATATTCTCGGCTTCTCCTTCGTAAGCTGTACGGCGGGTTCCTTAATTCCGCGCTCGTTTTGTCACGTTGTGTCACATCCTAATCCCGTTTGTCACGCGAAATAGCGCCGCGCGGTGATTAATGACGCCACCGGCTAAGCCCAGGCGCAAAGTTTTGTTTTGCTCCGTGCTGCTGCCCCCGAGTCTCAATCTTGTTTCGTCGATGATTTAGGGCCTACTTTTTGTCATATTTGTTGGCGGAAGGGAAATGCGGCCTAAGATTTCTGCTCGACTGCCGATGTCCACTCCCGATGAGCCACGAGACAACGGCCGCTTTTGGTAATCAACTTGAATAATTCATTTCTTTTTCTGCGTTCAATAGATGGATAAAGTGTCGTCCACTCTGGTCACTTCTTCGATCCTTCCAGCTGCTGTCTCCTCCGCGCATCTTTTTTTCCCCCCCCAATTGTCGTTTCTGCTGCCACGTCACATTTATCGCTCGATTCGGTTATTCCAAGTGACCCAGCTTTCACCGTGACCCGGAAGTGTGATGACACTTGGAATGATGCTTTCCAATTTTGGGACTTTCAGCATGTTCTGAAATAGGCCAGAAGGTAGCTCGTGGAACTCTCCTTCGACGTGTCAAAAACATGTTAGTCTTTAAGGAACCGGAAGTCTCAAGGTGGGCCTTCATGGATTTAGATAAGCTCACAAAAGACTGATTTCAAACTCCACAATTTTGATCATGCCATATCTAACTTAGTGCTGTTTTTCGACATGTCAGTCACATGTTATTTATCATAAATGCAGCCATTATTGTCTTCTACATTATGGGTTCTCGGTCAGAATCTTTACGAATGGCACTTTTGGCAGTCATGAAGTAACTTGTGAAAAATCATTTGAATTAATTCGGTTGAAAACTTCAATTATCTTGAGTGAATGGTTGAAATTGACTAGCGTGTCGAATTTGCACACGTGACTTTACGCTTGCCAAGAGTGTCATTCATAAAGCGTCTGCCCGAGTACCTTTAGTGAGTTTTGGGCATTATAAAATAAAAGTCAAATTTGCTAGTTTTTGGCGATGGTATACATAACATAATCAGTACTTTTGAATGAATGTATATGTCAGAGTACATGTACATGTATTGCCCACATACAGTACAAGTATAAGGACACCATATAAAACCAACTTGGCCTTGTAAATGTTTCGAGACGTGCCTAATTTTTGATATAAAATAGTTGAACATGGCGCCATTTGTGGTCATACTGTATTTACAGAGTGAACCTTAAAATGAGCGTGTATATCGTCAGTATTGCAGATATATCAAAAATGATAATTGACAGGACGTTGGGGTAACCAAATGTAAGCCCTAAGCTGACCTTTAAGTCGCGTCACTTGGTGATAAAGTTGATATCTTCGTATCCTGTGAAGAAACAGGCCAAGTTCAAATTGCAAATGCGTGGAAAATGGTGCAGTACCTCGAACAAAGAAAGCAGAATCAGATTCGGGAGAGGAGTACAGGAGATGATGTAGAAACAATGCGCAAACTTTCTGGGAACTTCACTGCACAGAATCTTGAGGTTGAGATTAGTACATCTACCAAAAAGATGTTTACTTCATTGAGAATATGGATCTAATACTTCAAAGGTCCATGGGGGTTATTGCACATTTGAAAATTTTCACCCAACGATAGTCCCAGGAACAATAAGTTACAATCGATGACGTCATCTCTCAGATACTTCTAAAATGGCAAAACTGACTAAATTATGCTGTACTTTTACAAAAAGGGCATCATCGTTACATCGAATATAATTAAATTTGTGGAATTTACGGTCATCACAGTTTTGTTTCAAATATTACGCATGGCCTGGACCAAGAAAGTCTGATGATGATGTTGGAGCATTGAGCATTGCGGAGCCATCTTGATTCCACAGTCTGCTGCATGGTTCAAGGTCATTTCCGGTTGAATCTGTTATACAACACTGGAAATGAGCGCTGTTTGCATACGCGGTGGAAGCTAACGTATCACGTTTTCAACTTAGAGAGTCTCGTTCAGGATATATTAGCAGTTTTGCGCACGTTTCGCAGCTTTTGAACTTCTTTCCCACGCAGCAGTTCCACTCGTGGATACTGGAGATGCGCACTCAGACACACTCGCAGCTAATAACCGCACGGATACGACAAGAGTGCAACCCGTGGATGTGATTGTTCTGAAAGTCGATGACACTAACGCGGAGACGCTCTTGAAATTTATGGTAATACAAATGAAGATTCTTTCCTCCTATTCCTCCTCTTCCGTTCCCCCCCACCCAATTTTAATTGCTTTTCGTTTATTATACACAAAAGTGCTTTTAAAGCATGGGTGTTTTTTTTACCCGTTTCGAAAACACGGTATTGCTTTTTGGAAATTAATTTGTGGAAAGACACCAGTAATTGTGGAACACTGTCGGGATATCTTCGCGTTGTTCCGTGCGTCCTGTCATGCGCTCAACTGCATCTGACGCAACAAAAAAAAGCACGCACGTATGCGTTGCGAGGTCCCCACGCGCGTGGCGATTCAATCAGACGGGAATTGATCGTAATTAATTCGACCAAATTTGATTAGACGGAAATCAGAATGGGATCTAATGAAAAGCGCTTACATTGTTTTTCGCTGATCAAGCGGTTTTTGCAGTGGTTTTTGCAGTTCGTTGGCTGCGCTGCCAATGCGATGTGCATGACGCAAGCTTAGGCCTGTTTCTGTTTACTCGAAAGGCATGCATCTATCAGAGGATGGCAAACAATTAGTTAAAGTGCTCCAGTTCGTGCGCAGTTTGGCATGCTGGGTTTTATTTCGGTTTGGCCCGTTTATGCAAAGCTTACCATAATTATTGGGATTCACACTAGCGCGTCTGCATGCGTGCCATTTCACGCTAGTTTTAAAGATTGTTTACTGTTCGCCTGCTGTTTCTCGGCATTTTTTTTAGCATTTCAAAGTAAAATGCTCTCGCTTCATCCTAGTTTCAAGAGGAACCATGGAAGGATATCCGCCATCACATGTCCGCGTTTTCAAATAGCCTAGTTTCCGATGTAGAACCAACTTTCGGGGTTATATACCGAGTTGAGTTTTAAGTCTGGTTCCATTTGATTATTTGAGATTGTGTTGGAGGTAAAAATCTGAGTTTGTGGTATTATGGTAAGATAGGTAAGCGCTTTCAAATGAGCATATTTACGGTGGCCTTGGAATGTAACTTCAAGGTCATTGAGTTACCATTTTCTAAACCGTAATAGTTAGAGCACAATGATCAATTATAAAGTTGCAGGGCATCGAGAAATTATAGCGGATTCGGCTGGGCACACCCGTGTTGTCCACTTCAGGTGCGGGTGCAAATGGATCACGTGTCACTTAATG
>JAQGAO010001577.1:0-23681 GCA_034697705.1 Ommatoiulus sabulosus | reverse complement strand
CCACTGGCACACAACTCAATGAAAAGGACTCTATATGGCACATTTTTCTATTTCGACGCCATTCTAACTATTCTTCAATACTCCAATTGCAGTTTTCTTTCATTCTCACTGCGCATGCGCGCGGGACATGCTGCGCCATCATGTGACAAAATTAATAACACTTTAAATTGGATAGGGAAAAAAATCCGATAAATAATCAAAATAGCACAAAGAAATCACGATATTTAAATGAAAATTGACCTAAAACCACTTCACTAAGCAACTCACTTGACGCCTGATTGTGGTAATCCAATGTGCTCGAATTCTTTCATTTCTTGGAAATGTGTGACCAGGAAGGGGTTTTCATTTGTCAATAGATGACGTGGCCGAGAACATACTCTTAAAATTAACCAATCGTAAAACACTTTTCAAGTTCTCGGTCGAATAATAAAATTTAAATGTACTATACCCAAGTAGCATTAATTTTATTTGGTTTAAATTCTTCAAAATATTTCATTCTAAAGTACCAGATATACCATAATGACACGTGAATTTGCTATATAAACTGATGCCCATTTAATAACTTGCCTTTCGAATGTATTAAGTTATTTTAATTTAAAAATCTCGGACAATTTATAAGCAATTTCCCTCGATTGTGAGGATTTTTTTCAAGTAGACCTTTCAAAAATGGCGCCAAATAGCGCAGGGCGTTCATATTTCCCAGAATGCAGTTGGAGTTTCAAAACATAGTATGGGTTAGGGCTACCAGTCTGCACTTCATATTTTGTCCTGTTAAATGCTGCCTAAAATAATGTCTAAAAACAAAGAGGAAAACGTGCTGGCGGCTATTTCTGGCGTAGTATCATGTATTCAGCTTCAGACAGACGCAATGGAGGCCATGTTTGGTTTTCAGGACCAGGACAGTGAGGATGAAGAATCTGTTATTGTTTTGGCAGGCCATCAGGGCTTGCTGCTAACTAATTTCAACGATAACGCTGACAGCAGCGATGACAGTAGTATTGGCAATAACTTAAGTAACGCAAATCAATCGAAGCACAACGATAGGATCAACATTACTAGGAGTAGAGGGGGGAAACGAATTTTCGCGACGACAGATGGCGCTTCAGTCCAATCTCCCAAAAAGGCCAACCACTTGGGTTATTTCGAGATAACCGTACCTCTGTACGCTGACACAGAATTCAGACACAATTTCCACCTTTCTAGACACACGTACGAGGTGCTCCTCCGAAAGTTGGTGCCGCTGATGCTGCACACTTCCAAGGAAGTGTCCCTGCGCAGTGGCAGGCCACCCATTCCCCCAGAAAAGAAGATATTGATTGTCCTGTGGTTCTTCGCCACCCAACAGCCCTTTCGCCTGATTGCCGAACGCTTCGAGGTGTCCAAGGCCTCGGTTGAGGACAGCTATCGGAAGGTGGTCACGGCGCTGGTTCAGCTGGGTGACGAGTATGTCCGTTGGCCCTCGGTTGACTTAGCATCGCACGTTACTTCGCACTTTCAAGAGAAGACTAATTTGACTGGTGTGCTGGGTGTAATTGGCACAGTACGGTTCAGGCTGAAAACTGCCAAAATGGCACCCAAGTTCTATTCGGATCCAGTGCTCGGAGGCTGTACTGTCACTTCCCTGTTCATTTGCGACCAAAATTTACGATTTTTGGATTGTTATCCAGGTCCATAATTCTGCTTGTTAAGAAATGTAAAAAACCACTTATACCTGATTTAGCAGGACAGTGGCAGATTTATTTTATGGAATTCTGATATTCAAGGTAAAATTTAAAGAAATTGAAATCAACACTTTTGTAGGATTTCCTGGTTCCCTTTCCAACGTCATGGTGTTACGGAATTCCAGTCTCCACGCTCGCATGTTGGCTAACTCTGAAGCTGCGTTTCCGGAGGGCTCTTACCTCATTGGTAAGAAAGTTCACTCCTTCAGGGACTGTTCAGGAAATATTCCTGCTTTGATTCACATTTTTATTGCCTCTAGGTGATCCGTCATTTCCGATCGAACCGTGGCTTATCACTCCCTTTCTCGATGATGGCCACCTTCCGCCAATAAAGAGAGCTTTCAATGACGCCATCACTCTTGCAATCAGTTCCCGTCACCGAGCTGTCGCGTTGCTGAAGGGGCGCTTCCCCAGGCTGAATAAGGCGTTGGGCATTGGCCGCCTGGACTACCTTCCAGCGTGCATCAATGTTGCTTTCATCATGCACAACATCTGCCTTTCCGAAGATGAAGATGAACGGGACCACATTCAGGAATACGTAGACGCAGGATGGGAATCAGTTATCGCCGAATACGAGGCAACTGTTGCGAAAGGTGCCGGTGACCTGGATGTTGATGCAGATCCAGACAGGTGGCTGCAGGGGTGTGAAAAGAGGAACACTGTTTGCAATATATTTGCCCAGTCACACTCTTGCTTAACAGCAGTTGATGCCATTGACCAGTCACAAATTGAGACAATCATGAATCCGTAAGGTACATTAAGCTTATTTATATACCTTGATGCTCGGCTCTTCATTTGAAAGCCCTGGGTTCACATCTTGGGTCGGCAATCCTGACTTAATTTGGTTTTCTTTGTCATCGGTCATGACTGTGCTACGTTTTCTCAAATTGCTTTGTACAACTTGGAATTTTTTATACCTTGGTCTATTTTTCATTTCTGGGTACATGAAAAACATTCCCATCCATTGTAGAACAATCTACAGCCTTTGTTGCATATGCACCATCAAAAGGCATGCGTCATGTCTCAATAAGTTGGGGAGAGGTCATTTCTTACATTAATGCACAACTGTAATTATTACATATAAACTGCGTTTTTACATTAATTTCTGCCAAAGTACGAAGGAAAGATGTGTCAGAATTCAATGGGAGCGAGCAATGTCAGAAAAGAATTGCAAAATGTCATCGATGGAGAATTCCAGGTGAATCATGGAACCAGGGTAGCAGCGCTCAATCAAGTTCTGAATGTACTTGTATTGCCTGATAAATTCCTCTTGCATAGAATGCCAAACAACCTGTTGGAATTAGGAAAAAAAAGTCATGGAAATTACGTATAATCTAAGTGCCTCTTTCCATTTTTCCAAGTCACCGAAGCGCAATGATGCTGCAAATGTAACAACCTGTAGAAGATTCTCCTCCTCTGTCAGGTGTTTTTCCACTTTCTTATACAAACTTTCCAAACCTTTCTTCACCTAAGAAGAAAGATAATTTGAATGAAATAATTTTAAACATCGAATTTTATCACAGAGTCGATGAGAGATTATCGTTAAAATTTCTTAACCTCTTTGCTCGGATATTCCTTGATGACTTTCCTCAATTCTTGCTTGCTGAAAGCCAACTGATAGCCAATTTCCTCTTCCTTTACACCTTGACCTACTTTGACTTGAACCCCTTCGAAAAACATCTATAATATGAAAGTTGAGTTGAAGTTTTAGTTTCTTAGCCAAGGGGCAAAAGTTTTTTTTTTGAAGGTTATATAATAACTTACGTTTAGCTTTTCCAAAGGTCGCCCGAAATACTCGGTGACATAAGCCTGTAAATGGTCATTGTATTTCTGTTTGGCTTCACGTCGCACTCCATCCAAACAGCTTATTTTAAGTTGAGATAACAATGCTGTCAAAAGTTACTGATATATAAATATATGTAGTGCCGAATTTGAAACACAGACGGACATTTCAAGACTCATCATGAGGCAGCAATCCATACTTACCGTACAAATGATGAAAGTTCTCTGAAATGATCAATAAACCACAGTTGAGTATCATAAATGTGGCGGTGATTTCTTTCTTAGATTTATTTTTCAAGTTTGAACTTACCCATCATGACAACTTCTTTCGGAGTTTTGCTCTGTTCTTTGGCTATTCTAGGGATGGCATCAAACATGGCTCCTACCAGCTGTACGTACCATTTGTCAAGGTAGTTCTTCCTCTCGGAGCCTTGAAAAATGGCGCCAGCATGCTGAGCAAATTCCTTTTAAGGGAATAAAATTGCAGAGTCAATTTGATGCATAGAATGCATAAATGTAATACCATAGAAATTTAAAAAAAAAAAACCAGTTAAACTTACCTCAAAATTTAAAACAAATGGCAAAATGCCACATCTCGACTTTTTGGGAACTTTTGTCTCTTCCACAGATTTCATCTGAGAACTCTGTTAAAAGCAAATTTAGCGCATTTTTAGAAGACAGTCATTTTTCTGGATATCTCATATTTCTTGATAGGAAGTTATGAGAATCTGCTAAAAATCCATCTACTATTTGATGGCATTCAAATGTATGCAGGTTTGGTGTCAAGTCACCACCTCTAACTGGAAGACCAACCGCAATAATCAAAGTTCTTTAAAAACCGAACAACTGGGATTATTTTGATGAAATCATGTTGGAAACTCAATTTGCATGGTGCAACATCAAGCAAGATTCTTCTTGATTGAGGGTATTTTTCACTTTGTTTGAAAATTGCCAGAAAAAAATTCAGAATTAGTATTTTTTGTAAAATTGCAAACCATTAGTCATAAAATATTTTGAGTTTCTCCTACAATTAAAGCATAATCAAGTAAAGAAATCATGTTTTCTGTATTACTGAATAAAGAGTTGTTTCTGTTTTGAATACATCGGGGAAAGATGGGTAAATACCTTCTTGTATAATTTCACAATAAATTATCCAAGCAGTTTGAAAGCTTTTTTAATATTTGATTTTCATATTTGGTTTCCCAGTCTGAGAAAAGGTTTGAAAAAAATGAACGAACATTTTAGCAGGGAAACTCTTCCACAATGTTTTTAATTCAATTTACTGATCAACAAACAATATTTACTTTAATAGAATAATATTCTAATTTATTTAATAATTACTGCATTAAGGTGGGGTTTTTTTTAAACAATATTTAGAAATATTTCATATAAAAAATATTATAGCAAGCAAGAAATTTGCTAATATGCTTTTTAAAATGACCATTAAAAAAACTCGCAAAAATCATAATTCTTATCACGAAATAACTATATTACAATTAAACTCTTACCATGAAACTATCAAACTTTCTCTTGACTAAGACCAAAGAGTTAGCAAACGTCATGCTGACAAACGATCCTGTGTCCTGTGAGGACATCACGTGCTGACTAAGTCTGACCAACAGATACATGGAATGACTAAAAAAAGTAGTTTTTATTAGATATGCACAGAAATAAATATTGAGAATAAAATCGAACTAAAGAACTGCTTACAAACTGTCCAATTTGTAGAATATGTCGATGAAATCATTCAATTCTCGGCTTAGATTGTAAAACAATGCACCCATCATATTCCTGCAAAATTTCACGCCAAGACCAAGATGTAAAATTTACTGAAACTACTCGATAATAATCGAAACAAGGTTACTTAGCCAACCTTAGTTCATCGTTGATCTGCTTCCTAAATAAAACACAGAAAAACTTATTAAAACATTAAAATATTCGAAGTAGGATTTATCAAAATTTTAATGCATAGCAATTACTCAACTCTTTCTTCTGGCTAGCCATTAAGAATTCTTCGCTGGGCGTTCGCACCAGATTTGCTGCAGGAAGAGCTAACTAAATAAACAAAAATTGCTCATATGATATTGTCTTCAAATGACATAATCGGGTTTAATGAATCAATTCACAGTATTAATTTTAATTCGAAATTCCACCTGGTTAGTAGAGGGTGTCTGTGGGGTACTCGAAAAGCTCACATCCGAAGCAATATGGAAAAACTGAACACAGAACTGCTGCTCGGCCAAGCATACTGGTTCCAACTCGCACAGCAATTCATCAAGGATCTAATGATGCAAAAAATTTATAAGAACATGCTTTATTATCTATTGAATAATTTAATTTTACGTTTTCCCAATTTAACACTCCAATTCCGATGAAAAAACAAGAAAAAAAATCACAAAAATAAATATATACAGCGTTTGTGCTTGATGATAAAAATATTGATGAAGATCCAAAGAAATCTTTAATGCCATCAGACCACAATACATAAATGTCTTCACCAAAAAACCTTCAAACATAAGTATTTTAAAAGCCCCAAGTTTTAATTGGAAAAGCAGATTCCAAGCATTTATGACTTTAGGAGCTTTTAATAGGTTTACAAAAATATAAGCTTTTCATATCTAAGCATTATTTTAAATCTAATTTTGTACAAAACTGAAGATATGCATATACAGTATTTTGCTGGTGCATCATTATGAGAAATACATGCGTTTTTGTAAAATAATAGCTTTTGAAATATTGCGTGTAAGTTGCAAAAGCATGTCATATTTAAAATTATAATAACCTCATGTTTCTCAAAGTATAATTACAAAAAATTGTTTTTATAAAGAACACTTGAATAATTGGATTAACTATCCAAACTTTGATCTATAAAATACCACCCTTCTTAACAACAACAATAAACACTTTTTGAATAAATGTTCACTTTCAAAATGAAAAAAATGCTCTTAAGAGAAAATCACAATTGAACGTCTTTTACCTTATCGAATTTGTGTCTTTCCACCAGATCAATTTCCGAGCCAAGCATCTCTTTATCGGCCCCAAGTAGCGAAGATAATCTTGATTTTCCAGATGATTTTCCCGTTGTCTCCTGACCTGAGCGGCTTACCTTTTCTGAAATTATCACAAATGTACTTTGTATTATTTGATCTGTTGTAACAAAAGCAGCTTTTTAGAACGTTTTTCCAGGCAATCACCTCGAGTTTTCTCGAACAGCTCCCGGAAACCCAATTCATATGTCTTCCTGAACGTATCCTGGTACAATTTGGCTAGTTGGGTGTAAACACCATGGTCGCTAGTTTTCAGCCACAGCATGAGATCCACATAAGGCCGAAGTTCACGGTGGCACCCACGATGACTGTTCAAAACTTGAAATCTGGGCAATCCCTCCAGTGTGTTTGACTGAAAAGACAAAAATAAATTATTTAAATTTTTAAGCCAATTCGAGTTTTAAAGTTAATACTCGGAATGACAAAAATATTTTTCCTACAATTTTCTCCTGGAAAATGTAATTTTTAAATATTTAAGCCCATTTTGACAGGTATATAGAAAAAGCTCAAATTAAAATCAAAGTGAATATTCATTGTTTTTCAAAGATGACATTGAATTCTTTCAGTATTAAAGCTTTTTTAAAAACTAATTGAGAACATTTACACTGTTAAAATAAAAATATGGTTATAAGATTATATAATTACTAGTGTTGATTTTATGGCTATATTAAATTAAAATTACGATTTTCAACCAAAAAAGAGCCTTATTTCAACCAGAAAAGAGGCTTATTTCAACCAAAAAAGAGCCTTATACGTACCATGTGAATGAACAAGTTGTTCAAATGCCGTGTTAAATGGTGGGTGAACTTTCCACGGATTTTGTCCAATCTCTTTAACTGTTCATCAATAGCAGCCATATTTCTCCAACCTGCTTAAAAATAGGATAAAGTGATTTCTATAGTGTCTTTCCAATTTAAAAAAGTAAAGAATAAATCAATGCACTTCACACAAGTCACTTACATGGATGCAACTGAACATTAGTGGCCTTTAATAATGCCCGTGCTGCCTCAGTGCATTCTCTGACCTTGACAGAATCAGTTAAATCGCCTTCTAACAGTGCACACTTGTAGGTATGGTCAAGATCCAGATCTTGCTATAGGAGATAACATTGCATTACCATTAACGTCTCCAATCAAAAAACTTTCCAAATAAATAGCATATGCAGCATTACAAGGTGTCAAACCTACCACAACTCGACTTAGTTCTTCGTACAGCTTCAAGCAGTTTGCGTTTTGAACTTGGATCGAGATATTTTTGTCCTCGATAGTTTCCATTGTTTCGCGGATATTCTAGTCACAGAATATAAAAAATGAAATATTTTTAAACACCCAAGACAAGATTTTAATAAAATTTATATTTTCCTGATCTCAAATGATTTGCATTACATCCAGTCCAAAGCTACTTATTACTCTTGAATACCATTTCAAGAAGATCCACCTTACAAATCATTTTACGTTTCCCAATTTTTAAAAAAGTTCTTATCTATAATTTGAAAACTTGTATTTGAAAGTACTGCTTTTGTGTTCATTTATTTTTTTAATCAAAAATTCTGCTGATAATATAGATTCCGACACCTTCAAAATTTCGTCATATCCATCCAAACTAGCTTCTATCTTGGTGGCTTCATCAACCGCATTCTGGATCATTTCCATCAGATTTTGGACCTGATCTTCTGATGCCATGATTGTATGAATGTTCGCCTAAAAAGCAAATTATTTTCATAATTACTTTATCCAACATTACGTCATATCAAGCAAAGAGTAATTTGAGCATACATACCCCATCAAGGAGGGAAAGATCCCTTGAAAGTTGTTCAGTGAAGGCCTCTGCATTGCTTACAGCAAATTCGCATTGGGACATGAGCTTCTCCAAATCACTTTCTTCACGATCGGTGAGTGCTTGATAATCCTCTGACTCAATTATTGCATCCTCGCCCATTGCCTTCATTGTTATGTCCACATTTCTAATCAACAAATTATCTGAAAAAGTCCAAGAAATAAAATAAATAAACTATAAATACATGTACTTTACTTAAAATTGCCAACCTACGTAGTTGCCGTTATTTTTACTTGTTATTTTATTTGGCATTTAATTAGGTTCTGTTCATTTCGACAAGATGTAAGTTCACGAAGAAAATTAATTGCAAGATTTCTTTTATAATTCCTCTACCAGTTTTATTTCCATTTTGCTCTACATTTCATCTTATATGGCCTTCTTCAGGAGGCCATTGAGGCGACTTGTAGAAGCTCCCGAAGAACGCCGTGTAAACAGAAACTTAAAGCAAAAATGAAATAAAATTGGTAGTAGAACCATTACAAATCTCGCAATTAATTTTACTTAATTACGTTGAAAAATTAAAAAGATTTCCATTGCAGGTTTCAGTTATTATTGGCTTAGTCCACCATTGATGAAATTATATTTCACTACTTTAAAATTACCTTCAAACAGCTCTTTCGGGAAATCAGGAAAGGATGCCTTGTAACGATTACGAGTACTCAACTGAAAATTTTGCCCAGAATTAAATGAAATACATTTTTCATGTAGAAAAGGCACCAAATCTTCATGTAAAATCACTTTGTAAAACCATGTTATCCTTACATTATACAGCCAATTAATGAATTTGTTTTTGTCTTGTGATGAGCTTGCTATCCACTTGTAAACCCTGTCGAAATGCAAGTCAAACTCCGATGAATCCTTCAAATAAGAATTTTTATTAGTGAAATGAACCACAGCGCAAGTTTCAATTTCTATAACAGGATTCACGTTTTTTTTTAGAACTTCATCTAGTTATATTAGAATCTCCCATTAAGAGACATTTTAAACCTTTTAAATCCCATTAAGAAAGCTCTACAGTTGTTCATCAATGAAAGCGTAAGTACCTTCAAAGCATATTTTCCATCAGCTTTTTGCAGGTCGCTCAGTCTCCACGTGTCTTTCTTCTTATAAGTTACCTTATCAGATGATTTGTTGTCGGATTTCTTGACATGGCATATCGTCACCGACATGGGTCTTTCTTTCGTTACTGAAATTTCCAATTGCACAATAACCATAATTACTAGACATGTTTTGTTTTTAAATCTAAGGAGACACCGATCCTAGCATCTAGAACTTTTAAACCTTTTACGTACAAGTGAGACAAAATTATTTATAGTGCAACTTGCATGAAGCTAAAAAAAATCAGCATACACCACAACTGGACGACAAAAAAAAAATCGGAATATACACAGAAACTTGAACAAAAATAAAATTCTGTTAGGGTCTTTTAGGGAATCATATCTGCCGCCAGTGTAATAGGATGCTGCAATCATTGTTATTGCTAAAACAATCAACGATATCCAAGAATTTGCTTCGATCGTTTCAAACATTCCAAGTTTGTTTAATCATCTCCTTTTTAGCGCATACATGTATTGCATTGATTTGACCTTAAACTTACTTACCAGCTATGCATAAGAAGTTCTGCAGTACTTTAACCTTCTTGTTCGCTTTCGTGACTGACACAAAATCAACGAGTTTCTCATCGTTGGTGAGAAACACTTGCTGGGAGAGAGCATAACGGAGAGCCGTCATCTTAAAGAATTATAGCCACGAAGGAGGCAACCAGATGCTCTAACGAATGCGGGACTCTGCCTCCCGCAACTAAAATCTGAAACAACATTGGAGTTTAAGCAAGAAAACAAATACAATAAATTAAACACTGAAATGAATAGAACGTTTGCGGATCTACACGTATTTTTGATGCATGCCGGCATATAACAAGGGATCGAGATTCGAGCTAGAATATATTAAAAGTCTAGCTATAAAGGGGGTAGTTACGTACTGACGTGCTAAGTACCCTTGAAACATTTATAATATTTTTTTGATTATTTGGGAATTTCAGTTTTTGACATTACAGATAATCGAGTCTCTACCATACAGTTTCAAAGAACAGAGTGGAAAACACTATTAAAGCTCATTCAGAATTTCTTCAGCTAGTTAGGATCCTCATTCACAGTGACGACTGCAGGAATCCCGACGAGTTCATTGTAGATTCTTAGGCTCTTTTTCGTGTTCGCAGGTAAAGTTCCAGGCCGGCGTTACCGTCCATTAAAATTTTGAATTTTGTTAACCAATGGGGACTTCCATCCCCCAAGAGGGATCTTTAAGGTGCTAAGATCAAACAGGATCTACAAGGGTTCTCAGTTGAAACTCTCATCCAGAAAGAATTCTGCACATACATTTATTCAAAACTATCACAGACTTTTACTGGGGAGCAAGCCCCACAACGATCAAGATCGAGGCAAGCGCGTAACCTCTCGACCATCGGCGCCAGCGTTTAGAGTTGAGGAGTTGATATGGTAAGTATTAAAAAACTTTACCAAACTTTTAGCGAAGGCGCCGGAGAAGTTTTGGCAAACAACTGCATTCCGTGCCTAGATCCACAGTATGTCAGAGGTCACGCCAAGAATATTGGACTCGTACGGTACGGAGAGAGCTAGGTCACAGTAGAAGAGTGGAGAGGTGACAAGTAATATCCGTTGAAGCTTATACTGAGGTTGAAATACTGTACATGTATGATATGGTACTTTCAACCCACCCTGTAATATATTTTTGGAAAGCTAGGATATACCGGAAGTGCCTCAACATATTATTGCCTTTAAATATTAATACGCAAATAGTTTCTATGTTGTAATAAATGTTTATTTGTGTATCATATGAATGCGGACAATTTATTAACTCTTTTAAAAATATAAATGGGCGTATCAAAAACTAAGTTTTCTAGGTGGTACATATACGTACGTTATGTATACATACAGTCTCGTTCTAGTCAACTTTGAGAACGAGACAACTCAATTTAAGTATTCTTGAATTAATTCTTTTACTTCACATGACATACATTAATGAATTCCCGCATAAAATAGATAAAATACCTTTAAAATAGGTAGACCTCAGTTGAAAATCTTCCTACATGATGTCAACTAACGTCAAGCTCGAAAGATCACAGCGCCATCTACACGCCACAAAGTTAACCACGGAGTACTTCAAAGTTGAGCGGTTTTTCAAACGTTTTATTTATATTACAAATATTTCAAATAAAAAGACTACAGTCTAATGCTGATATGGGCAGGAAGAAGAGTTCATATTATAAAAAATGTCACTCTTATCATAATCTCTTCAGTTCAACAAAATAATGTACAGATGCTGTTCAAAAATTGATGAAATAGCCCATATTTGGACCGCATGTATAATTCCATTATGATAATGAAAGTTTTCCATCAAACCCAAAAAAGTCCTTAAATACATATCTGCAGTTGTGATCATCCAGGTACTTGAGAAATTCTCCCATGTCCATGTGAGCATGATGGCCATGTCCGGCGCCTGAGTCGAAACACATTTCCTCGAAAGTGGTGAAGTGACAAAACTGTTCGCTCGCAACATTGACATCGTCTTCGTTTTCTTCTTTGACGCAAAATATCTTCTTCCAATTCATCTGTTTTACCTTGAAGTGCACAATTAAAACGAATATTAATCATAATAATAATGTAAAACGCCACTATTACCTTACATTTACTCCGCAAATCAAAGGAAAAAAAAACTGATTTATCTGCATAATTGACATCGTCTTCGAACAGTTGTTTCCAAAGTTTGATGAAACAACATTATGACTAATAAATGTACCTGATTTGATTACAAAATTTCTGTTTTATTTCAGCTAATTTTATTTAAAAGCCAATAAACTGTTTGATGCAATGGTTAAAAATTAACAATAATTTTTTTCGACATTTAGTGGATGTAAATCAGAATATTCAATAAATGCATTTTCTAAAGTAAATCAGAGAATTTTCCATTTAGTAGCATAGAACCTACTTCAGCAATATAGTACAAGTCAGTTAATTTATCAATTGAGAATGTTTAAACCACAGTGTCCGAAACTTTAAGAAAATATAATAGTTTGGCGACTATAGTTCATTTACAGACATAAAATAATTTGCAACATTACAGACATCTGCACTGTAAACTTACCCTATGCCAGAAATTTGTGCAGTTTTGTACCTCACCTTCGGCACAGATGATTCCTGGCTTCCCGGGCAGGGAGAATCCAGTGATATTCAAATCTTTGGCAAATTCGAGGATGTTCCTCCTCTTGGCCTTATTGTAGATGTGATGGCTATAAATCCAGTAGCGCCTCAAATGACCGCTGGACGTTTGCCCGGTCTCCTGGACATCGAGCACTGGAGGTCCATCTACATCCCTCTTCGTATACCGAATGCAGTTTTCTTGCAACCACTGGAGTGCGAGGCCCACGCACAGTTCACCACGCTCCATGTCGTCTATCATGGACATCATATCCTCATTCAGCTGGTGCTGACACTCTCGTGACAAGGTAGGTGATCGGACATAGATTTCAGGTTGAACAGTAGGGTAGTCGTAGGGAAAGGCACAACATACTTCGTACTTACTCTGCATAGGGAAACACAACAACAGAAATGAATTAAAACATTGAACATTGAAACTTCCTTTTCCAGTTAGCGTATATACTTAGTCACGCAAGGTACCTCATCAATATGCAGATTTATCGTATATTGCAGCCAGGACGTTGGGCACGGATTCGAACGTCGCTCCAGATAAGAGGTGATATCTGCCAAGACGCTTGGATCGTCCATGACGAACTCTCCGGGATTGCAGTAGGTGCTTTGTAGCATCTCTAACTCGCTTATTTGCATTTCATAGTTATCGAATCTGATAATTTCTGCAGTCATTTTCCACGTGGCATCGTCTTGAAAACAAACCCGCGTCAACCACGTTGTTTGCTGACTTGAACCAACGTGCTATATTTAGCAGCTGTAATCAGATCATGGTTAAATATTGATTATTTGGTTGCACGTCTCTACTTTAAAGCGCCGTATTAAATCCTTCCTTTTCTTCCACTAAAACGTGCTTTCAGGGGATTATAACCTGTATAGATGGCGTTGGCTTACGTAAGCCGCTATTTTTGAATAATGTATCACAGTCAATGCATACACCGCCACGAAAGATAATAAATAGTAGGAATTAAGCTTCCTTTTCTGCATAAGAAAATTTTTTGCTGGTGTCGCTCGTTTTTTTTCCATTTTCAATTGAACAACTTATGCAGGAAGGTAAAAATATATGAAAAAATCCAGTCGTCAGGATAGACACGTACAATCGTCTTTATACTTTTCTGTGAAGTTCTGTCAACTAATTTCCCCAGTCAGCTAGTGCAGGTAAACAATTGCAGCAACTCTACTAGTAAGCATTATTTTACGGTAACATACAGTGTAAGCGCTATATATGGATGTAGAACTTGTCGATTACACGTAGTACCATGAATAGTCATCTATTCTCTTGAAGCTGAAAAAAAACTTTTTTTTTAGTTTTACTTTGCAGTACCATCGACACCGGAAAAAAGGGGCCATTCAAAATAGACGTCCTATTGTAGGGGTGTCCACCGGTGTAGTGCAATTTTCTTGGTCACGTGACATTTTTTGCACGGTGCAATCTCATGACGTCGACGGTGCATTACACCACGTTTTTCCAGTCGAACACGCGAGTGCAAATCGTCTGCCCAAGAAGCGCCAATTTCGAAAAGAACCATTCAGGAAAGAACAGCAGACGAGTTTGAAGAAAAGCAACGAAATGTCATGTTGGGTGCACCGCCTACACCGGCTCTCTCGACGGTGTAGGAGGTGTACACCCGGAGCACGTACTGTACACTCGGTGTAAACACAGTTTTACAAAACTACAAATTTTCAAATAAAAACAGGACAATTTTTCTAAATTATATAAGCGCTATATATGGATGTAGAACTTGTCGATTTTTGTAAAATTTTTGTAAAAAAACTGCATAGTTTTCTCAAAGGCATAACATTTTACTTTCTAAAATACAACAATCAAATTTTTAAACAAAAAAATGATTTTTCCCAAAACTAAAATTTTACCAAATGAAATCATGGCAATTTATTTATAAAACGATACAAATTTCTCAAAAAACTGACAATCAGGACCATGAAATTGTTTTGGTTTTTGTAAAAAAATAATATAACTTCCTGATAGATAATAAAATTAGTCGAAAAATATCGATTATTCACTAAATAGAAACATATGTAAATTTTCTCAAAACGATAGTTTATTTTTAAAAATATGACAATAAATTTGTATATTATAAAACAATATACTGAATAATTTTCTTATAAAAAATGTCCTATTTTTGGATTTTTGTGATATTTTGCGAATGAATCATAGCCTCAGTACTGTACGTACTTGAAGACCTTTATTCTAGTAAAACTTCATGAAATCTAAACTTTTTATACAACCAGTAGGCAGATATCATTTAGCAAGATATGCAAAAGCAGAACAAAAAGCTGTTTTCTGTCTCAAGTGCAAGAATGTTAGTCCCTTTGAATGTTGGGATGCTTGGAAAATTTTTCGTCCGGTTATCCTTGGGTTAATGATCATGCTAATTCACTCGACTTTAAATATTTTATTTTAAAAACGGTTTAAATCATGTGCAAGACATGTTGCAGACAATCACATCTTCAGCAGCAAAAATATTCCCAAAAAAGAATGCGTAACAACATAAGTTCTGTAATAGTCCGCATTACAGTAAGATTTGTTTTCGTTAAATGGGATGTGTGTAAAAATAAATGCCAGTCAACTGCGCCACATTTTAGCAGTTAATTGAAGATCACCAGAAATGTAGGGTAACGTTTTGAAAAAGAATCTTCAGGTTAGTTTCTGCTTCAACAAAACTTACCAAAGCTGGAGAGATGAATCATAGGTAGCAGTACTCCTCTGGCCCAATCTTATAAACTTGGATGGTTTTGGACAAATCACCATAAATTCAAAAATCCCTTTTTCTTCTTTTGGACAACAATCGTTAGCCTGAAATGAGAATAGAATGAATACCTGTACAGCATTTTTGATAGGGAAGGAAATATATCATTGTATTAAATGAGATGACATTCTTGGTTAAAAAAATGTATAATTTCATTTTGTTTGAAACAATGTCGACAGCACAAACAAATGTGTTTTATACTCGCGTTATTGTTTCTGCCCAGTATATACAGTAGTTTCTTTTAAATGTGTTGAGTTTTTCAAGTTGATGAATTATAGAGTTAATTTGAAAGCTTCATTGAATGCATGCAATGGATTTTATACAAAAATTCATTGCAAAACAGTTCACAGATCCAACTGATATGTCTTCTTCACAACAAAATATTATTTATGCAAAAAATAATAGTAAATTTTTTTTTAAATTTTACCAGATTATCAGCAAACAAAGAATTATACATAAACAGTAATTTTAAATTATTTTGCTATGAATTTTGCTGTTCCTAAAAATAAAATATAGAAATTTCAAGATTTTAAATCATTGCAAATTTTAGGTTTTGAGAAGTGGAAAAATTTAAAACTACTTTAAGCAGGGTTTCCACATATGAAATGTTCAACTTCTCACACTTTCCAGTTGAGATTAAAATTGAGATAAGAATTGAGATTAGAATTTTCTAAATTAATAATTTCACTGTTGGTTTCTTCTACAGGCGTGTTCGCTACGCTTGCAAGGATGATTTTATTATTTTCTAAGATTTAGTTTCTTTTATTAGATTATTATTCCTGACAAAAATGGAATACTGGTATTACAAACCGTTTAGTTGTGACGTTGTGAAGTGGACCGAACGCAAATGCTACTACAGTGCACACCAAGCAGATGACGTTGTACGGCATGCTGAAATCAGGCGTGGGCAGTGTAAGGAGGAGAACTTCGGTGTAAATACGTAGGAAGTATCCACCAGACAGTACATGGAGCCTGCAAGAGAGGATTTCATCAGAAATACTTGGAAATTTATTTGTCAGAGAGTACAAAACTGCATTGTGAGGTAATCATACTCTGGGTGGATTCCTGAGACCTCCTGCGGAACCAACGTGTGGTTATGGACAGAGGGAATGGCAACAGAAATGACGGCCGATCCAATATAAAATCCATGGTTGGCATCTGGAGGATATAAATTCCACTTGAGGAAGGCTTTTTCGAAATGAAGTGTGATTTCTGTCATTGAGTTGGGAGGAAGGGTGATGACAGCCTCAAGCACAAATGGACGATTGTCATCAAGTCTTTCCCCAATGTGCAGTCGTTCTGCATAAAAATGTGAAAATTTAGCTCATGTAAGACACGATAAATTGTGATCTAAAAGATAAATCATGGTTTACACTGATATATTTGAATAAAGATTAATCATCACAAAATTGAAAATTATCATGTTAATTGGACATTAATGCTTTAGCTGATCAAATTACATTCGGTTATACTGATTATTATTATTTATTAGAATTGTGGCACCTTAGTTTCTGATTATTAGACAATATTTAGAATTTGTCTATAGCATATATATTTATTAAATATCGTTTAATGACGTCAAATTATTCCACAGCCATAACTGAAGTGCCGCAGATCATTATCGGCTAATTCCTCAGCAAGGGAGTCAGATTAGCTAAATCATTAATTCTTAGGTTAGAGATATCCAATGATAAGGATAAACTTTTAAGGCACAAAATTAGTTCCATGCCTAATCACAGCTACATGGCCAATCTCTACTTTTTTTTTCTTCAATTTTTCTAGATAAAGTATAATATTATTATGTAAAAAAGTTTCTTCATATAAGGAACGATTTTTTCACATTTCGTCTGAAGAAATTTTCACTCGTTTGCATTTATTAAAAATACACATATAATTTCTAATTATTAAAAAACAAAAATGAAATTTTAAAAAAAATTGATTGATTTTGTTTCATGATAAAACAGAATTTGGAAAAAGAATGCGTCTGATTTTTTTATTAAAAAGCACTAATTTTGTTCAGTTTCACCACAAATTATTGTATTGATGAACTTACATGTGCAGTTACTTTTTTTTTAGCAAGTCTAAAAAACTACATCCAAAATAATTACAGGAACACTAGAGATGAATGCAATTATCAGATAAATAAATATTTTAATATATAAATTTGGCTTTTCTGGAATAAATAAAGAGAATCTAACTAATTTAAAATTTACAAGATTACCAGATCAGTACCAGCCAAACGAAATAAATATATGATGAGAAACATATTTTGCTGTTAAAACGTGTTAGTTGTCAGAAGAAATCATTACTAATTATCTTTACTTGTCAAAAAAATTATTTTCATAAAGTAGAAAATCTTGAACCCTTTCAAAAGACTAACCAGGTGGAATCCTTTTTCCATTACTTTCAATTTTCAGTGTATGAGCATACACCCTGGCAAAATAGGGGATTGGCTCCAGATAAACAATTTTCAACGGTCGCATCGAACGGGTATGATGAATACGACAATGAATGACCCCAGACCATCTTCCTTTTTCTATTTAAATAACGAACAGATTTACAAAAGTTAGTAGGCGTTCACTTGACGCTGTCGAAAACTTTAAGGATTCATTTGTCGGATCATTCGATTACCTTTGATATAGCGGTTGACTTGTAGTACGGGAGGTCGGACAACTCCGTAATTGAGATTGTGCTCATAAACTGCCATAATATTAGCTGGATTCGTTTGATCAACAAACTCTTTGACGTTATACACGGCCAGTTGAACGCTTCTTTCATTTTTAATATATTTCATTGGTGGCGGTGACAACGTAAACGGATTTACCCCACTCTAACAAATACACAAATACAAGTAACCAATTCCAAGTTAATTAAAGAACAGATGCAGAATAGAGTCTCTATATATAATCAAGGATAGTTGAGCAAAGAAGTTCCCGTAATAATCTTTAAATTGCGACAAAAATTCAAAAATATGAGAATAATGTAAACATAACTTTTGTTTAAGAAAATATAACTGTTTAGGGAAAAAAATGTGTAGTTTTTTTTTCTTAGAAAAATTCAGATTACAGCATTTATTATTAACAAAAATTCAAAATGTACTACATGTAAAAGGACCCCGTCTAATTACTTGGATATTCGGTAGTCTTTTCTGTGTAAAACTTCAAAGAATGAAACTTACCAAATTGTGGGTCAAATCGACGTAGATGAAGCTATTTGTCGCGACTGGGCAACTGCGAAATAAAACTGAGCCATACAATTTTTTCAGGGACCAATCTGAAATGTGACGGGAGAAAATTTTAAGAATGTCATCCACCTATATTAAGACCTAACTAACCATCTTGGTGTTTTCTAGAAGAAAATCTTACCAGGTTTAACACGTAAGTGTTCGGGCAATTCAGACACGAGCGATAAAGTCTGGCTAAATTCCTGGGCATACTGATTACACGCTGCGTTCTGTAAATTGAACAAATCCCAATTAAAGTAACTAAAATTTATAAAATACAGAAAAATTCCACCTGTGGAAATTATGTTCGTGGCATGAGCTTTCTTACCGCACAGACTTGTCGGACGTGAATTCCTAGAGAATTATAATGGGTGTTGAAAAGTTCCCGCCCATTTATGAGCGAAGCAATTCCTGCCTGAAAATCAAGATCACATCGCATCAAAACTACTTTTTCCAGCAATAGCTTGTAATGAGGATAAATGCAGGAAACACGTATTAAAGCGCCGATAAACTTACAATGATGATTTTTAAAAACTTTCCAGAAGTGTATTATTCTATATGCAGGGTGGCAAACGATTTCAAAGATTCAATATTTAGGACTTTTTAGGACTTTTTTAGAATAAATATTAGGACTTTTTAGGACTTTTCGCAATTATGATAACTCAAAAAAACAAGTCCGGGTTCCCCCGTAAATTTTATTTTTAACTTTCCTAACTTTTCCAGGTTTAAAAAAATTTCCCTGACCAATGACAATGTGAAAAATTGACATATTTTTTCAAAATCGACACAACAAAATGTTTTTCAAAATTTACTAACGACAATTTTAAAAATTATCATAATTTTTTTTAAAATTAAAAAGTTTGCATGAACAAATTTTAAAAATGTAACAATTTTGTATTCGGAAAATGTTGACAACTTGTACTCGAAAAATTTAACTTTGAAACCTCGAGAATTTTGAAAATTTATACACCGAAAACGTGGACAATTTTGCAAATTTCTACTCGAAAAAACGTGGAAAAGTTTGCAAATTTGAACTCGGAGAAACGTGGAAAATTTTGCAAATTTGAACTCGGGAAAACGTGGAAAATTTTGCAAATTTTAACTCGGAAAAACGTGTAAAATTTAGCAAATTGGAACTCGAGAAAACGAGGAAAATTTTGCAAATTTGAACTGAACACGTAATATTTTGCAAATTTCACCTCGGGGAAAACGTGGTAAATTTTGCAAATTTGAACTCGGGGAAAATGTGAAAAATTTTGTAAATTAGAACTCGATAAAACCGTGGAAAACTTTGCAAATTTTAATTCGGGAAAACATGGAAAATTTGTCCTCAAAAACAGTTGAACATTTAGCGAATTTGTCCTTGGGAAAACGCGACAAATTTTTAAAATTTGCACTCGGGAAAACGTGGAAATTTTTGCAAATTTGTCCTCGGAAACTGTTAATAATATAACGAAATTGTATTCGGTAAAACGTCGAAAATTATCCTCAGACATTGTATAAACTATCGCGAATTTGTCTTTAGAAATTTTTGAAAATATTGCAATTTTCTCCATGGAAAACGTGGAGAATTGTAAAATACTGCATATACTAAGTAACTTGGTAAAACTTCGACAATTATGCAAATTTGTGCTTAATTTTGTATAGCGAAAACTGCATTGCGCTCCTATTTAAATAAAAAAATATAGAATTTTAAAATCATACCTTTTTCTTTCAAAATAGCACTGCACTGAAAATGAGAATAATAGGTACTGCACTGACTGGAATCAACTGCTTGTATGATACTGGAATATTGGTAAGTAAATTCTGACTAATAAAGCATTACATTCCAGTCAGTGCAGTACCTGTTATTTTTAATTTGTCTATTTGGATAATCATCCCAAAAACAAGTTACTCAGTACTACAAAGATGCCGACATGAAGTCGGAAAAGTCAGTAATTCTTATTTTGGCATCTCTATGAAATTTTCTGGAGCTTACTGACAAGCCTGAAGGCTTGAAATTCCAACCAATAGAAAACATTTAAAAATAGGAAACAAGTTAATTAAGTATTTAAAGTTATTTTATCACATTACCTGTACATATATATCACTTTTATTGAGCAGGTTTAGAAAAATCATGAATCTTCTTCTGTTTCATCATCTTTATTTTATTTTGTTAAAGCCAAATCCCTAATTTATTTAGTTGAAATTGCTGGACTACTGCTACGAGCAGGCCTCAAACGAGGTACCCTAATGTATTTAATTTTCTTATGGTTGAGGCCTGCGTCGGCCAAAAAACGCACCTTTTGGTGGACAGGAGCCACGTGCTGATGAGTTGACACTAGAGGTTGACATAAGAGAGGTTCTACTGTAATTGCATGTCTACCCGGCAAGGAAAACTCTTTGACTTATACGGTTTCTATATATTTGCACATATTTTAGCCAAGTTTGTGCTCAGGGCAGTCAAGTACAAGATATGTACTGTACATATTGCTCAGTGTATCTCAAACGCGCGCGTCGGTCCGCAGAAATTTCCTGCTGGTCTGAGAAAAAGCTCGGACGTCTGCTTGGTTTGGGTACGGCTGCACGGTGAACTTGTTTCCAGTCGCTTGAAAACCAGTGTCGCTAAGTGGTATGCGTCTGTAATACCACTAAGCGACACTGGTTTTCAAGCGACTGGAAACAAGTTCACCGTGCTCGTACTCCTTCTGATTATTTTGAATAACTAAAGAATTCTCCTCTTACAATATTAGATTTTAAAAATATTTACTTCCATAAAACTAAATAAAAATTAGTTTGTATTTCTGCTTAGTGGTCTGCGAAACATTTATCATAATTTTATTGGTACGCGAAGCATTTTTGGTATTTTCATCAGTCTGCAGAGGTAAAACGGCTGAAAGCCCTGCATGGTGTATACCGAGCTTCATCTCTTAAACAATATCTTAGTTCAGTGTGTATATATTGTTACTAACCAAAGCTTTCATAACGAATACAATAGAAGCAATAGACGAGTAGGCATGAGCATTTTTTTCCTCTTTAATATCCGGTTTTTAATAACTGTATTTACAAAATATGTACATGTATATACTGCATATATAAACAGTTTTGCATGCATTTGACATTTACGATAAATTAACCAGTTTAGCAGGATACATGTATGTATTAACAGTAGAGAAAACTTCTGTTTAATTCATGTAATGTAAATAATGTACTAAGAAAATATTTTTTTAAACGCCTACAGTCTCCACCAGTTGTGTATACTAACCCAAACTGGGTTAGTACATGTATACAAACTGTATAGTGACACAACAAGCTGTGACAGACGTAAATCAAAAGTAGCGAGGGAGGGAGCCATGACTAGTTCAGCAGGTAGTTTATTCCAGATACGGCCTACTCTGGCAAGGAAGAAGTGATATCTATAGATATATCACCGTCTAGCTTGGCTCCAGGCACCATGAATCCATGAACTGCCTTGGCTGGCAGTGCAGCTTCTCAAGATGGGTGCTTATTTGTAGCAAATGGGGGAGGGGGATGGGTGCCAGCATATGCGAGTTCATTCAATATTTTAAAACAGTAGCGAAGATCTGATTTGATTCGTCTGATTTCTAAGGTTTCAATCCCCAGTTTGTCCAATCTTTGTTTATATGTAAGGTCTCGCATTCCATGTAGCTTTTTCGTAAACTTTTTCTGCACTGATTCTAGCTTAGTAATATCTTTCTTAAGGTAGAGGCTCCATACCTCACTAGAGAATTCAGGGATGGGTCTGATATATGCAGCAAAAGCCTTCCATAAGGAATTTCGATCCCTACTTTGAAAACGTTTGAGGATCAAGTTTGCCTGCCAGTGGGCTTTTATAGCAACTTGACTGCGGTGATTGCTGAACTTAAGGTTCTCACTAAATATGATATCATAGTCCTTTGGCGTTTTTACTGCCATTATCACAGTGTCCCCAACAGTGTATGGTTGGTGGGGATTATCATGATCAAGGTACAGCAGCATACCACACTTGATTGCTGCCAAAGATAATTGCCACACCGAGGCCTAATTAACCACTCTGTTAAGCGAGTTCTGCAGAGCATCTTGATTCTGAGCTGTATTCGTACTCTGAAGCAGCTTGGTAAAGTGCACGGGCGGGCGGGACCTTTTTTTTATTTCAAAAATTTTATTAAACCGAATATATTTTGCCGCTTATTTCTGTCACGCTTAATCCGATCAGCCATTTTACTCGAGCAAACCCTTTGAAACTGATTTTTCCTATACTTTTCTATTCCGGGGTTTCGTATTTTCGGGAATTCTTAAGTTTTTCGGCCTCTCAAGACACATGTACATGAATATAGTAATCGTCATTTTAATATCTTTATGGTCATTTTTTATCCAGTGTAGGCTAGATGAGCCTTTTAGAATTGTAGGCTACTCTATAGTAATCTACAGTACATATACATGTACATGTACATGTGTTTCGTCATTGTGATACAGGCTTCGATCATATACAGAGTGTTGCAAACAAAACTACATACTGTATACTTGTTACACATTTTTATGGAAGATGGGGGACACCAAGGCAAATGTTTGTTGTCAATGAATGTACAATATGTCCGTTGACGTGACCTTTCGGTGCTATTGGTGGAGCTCTTTCACAAACCAAAACAGACAAGAATGCGTTTATTCATATAAAATGCTCAAAATTGTGACCTCCAACACCATGCATGACATCGGCGACGGTGTCATACACGTAATTGTGTTGCATCCCCAAAGCATCGTAAGAAATGTTCTCATTAATAACAGTTTATTTCGTTTTGAGGAGACTCAGCTCTCATGACGTCGTATAAATGTGATGATTACTTACACTGTATATGGTTACATCGAATTATGGAGAAAATTCGAGTTATAGAAATTCGAGTTTGAGAAGTTGCGTGCCATTACATTATAATGCAGACAACCATATAATTTTTTTTCTTCCACTTAGAGATTTTCGAGAGTTTGAGTTAGAGAAGTTTCACTGTACATATATTACATTATCTGTATCTATAAAAGGCAAAACGCCTCCATCTTGTTGTTTACGACTGGCTATAGGAGTCAGCGGGCCATTCCAAAATTGC
>JAQGAO010001576.1:0-23681 GCA_034697705.1 Ommatoiulus sabulosus | reverse complement strand
AAAAAACACGTCATTTTGGCGGCCATTTCTTTCACTTTTTTCTCTTTTTTAGATTTCCTAAGGATACTTCCGTACAAGTTTGCAAAATTTTAAACAATTTCCGAAGACAACTCGCAACAATGTCCACGTTTTCAGCTTACAAATAGAGTATAAATTTGCCAAACATTCAACATTTTAGTAATATAAATTTGTAAAATTTTGAACCATTTCAAGTTTTCAAGAGTACACATTTACCAAATAGTCGACAGTTTCCAATGACAAGTTTGCGAAATTTGCAACAATTTCCGAAGACCAACACGCAATAATTTCCACGTTTTCAGAATACAAATTTGCCAAACTTTCAACATTTTAGGAATACAAATTTTTTAAATTTCCAAAAAATGTTCGTCGCTGATTTCGTAAATTTTCAAAAATGGCAGCGTTAATTTCGATTATTTTTCAAAATTGACATTAGTAAATTTTTCAAAAAATAGCTCAATTTCAACGACTTCAATAGACAGTCTCGGAATATACGGCGATCTAAAATAGGTTTCCCTCCTGAAATTTCATATTCAACAGGATTCCCACAGACCTGGAAAAGTCAGGGAAGAATGGCTTATTTTGAAAAAGTCAGGAAAATTCAACATAAACATGTTTTTGAGATCCAAAATTAATGCTTCTACATTGTTAGCTTAGGGCCCATTTTCTGAGTAAAAATTTACAAAATTTTCAACGTTTTTCGGGTACAAATTCTACACGTTTTCCGAGTACAGATTTGCAAAATTTTCCAAGTTTCCCCGAGGACAAATTTTCAAAATTTTCCACGTTCTCCGAGTACATATTTTTTAAATTTTTCTAAATTAATTTTGAAAATTGTCATTAGTAAATTTTTGACATTGTCATTGGTTAGGGAAATTTGTTTAATTTCAAACATGAAACTTTCTCGGCATAAATTCTCACGTGAAATGTTGCATCGGTGAATCAATTTTAATATTTTCATTGATTTTTTCTCAGAGAATCAAGGACAATAGCGCCCTAATTAGAGAAAGTGAGGAATCTCAAACTGCTCTTCGTGTCGAGAGCAAGGCTGAAATAGAAGAACTTGAAAGAAAATGGAAATGTAAGACCTTGTTTCAATCTGCCGAAATGTTTTAACTGATTTGGTTCAAAAAATACGAGTCATTTTTTAAAGCCAAGTTTTCTTCATCCGCGTAGCCGAAAATAACAAGCTCGACAATATGAATCAGGAAATAGAAGAGCTGAAAGAAAAGCTCGATGCTGTGCAGGTAATTTGAAATTGTGTAACGTTTATTAAAATGGGATTATTTCGGATGATGATTTGTCTGCGGATCCCGAAGGAAAATAACAGGGTACTTCCAGACCTGAAAAAGGCAGGGAAGACTGTCTTATGTTGAAAAAGTCGGGGAAGACTGTCTTATGTTGAAAAAGTCGGGGAAATTCAGCGTATTAATGTTGTCACAATACAAAATTAGAAAAGGGTTTATTTGCAAACTTTTCCTCAGTTTCTGAGGACAATTTTGCAAAATTTTCGACAGTTTCCGAGGTGTTTTTTTTAAAAATATTAAAAATTCACCGAAGACATATTTACAAACATTTTAACAGTTTCCTAGGACAATTTTGCAAAATTTTCAGCAGCTTCTGAGAACAAGTTTGTAAAATTTTCCATCTTTTCCGAAGACAAATTTGGAAAAAAATTCAACAGTTTCCGCGGTCAAATTTGACAAATTTTAAAAATTTACTGAGGACGTATTTTAACGGTTTCTGAGAACATATTTTCAACAGTTTCCGAAGACTTAATTTGCAAAATTTTTCACGTTTTCCGAATTTCCGAGTTAAAAACTTTCAAAAGTTTTAACAGGTTTTGAGGACAAATTTCTAAATTTCTCAACCTTTTAATAGTGTAAATTTGCAAGTTTTTCAACATTACTCGAATGCAAATTTGTAAAATGTTCAGAAGATTGTCACGCTAATTTTAAAAAAGTGTCATACGTCGATTTTGTCTTCTGTCAGTGAAATTTGTTTGAAAATCTGAAAAAATCAGGGAAGTTAAAAATGAAATTTCCGAGGGAACCCTGAATAAGTAAGAATCTAGATTTTCAAATTTTATATTTTCTTTGTGATTGTTGTTGTTAATTTTACTTCAAATAACGTGCAAAAACGAAAATTTTTAAATCATTTAAAATTAACGCTCGAGAAATTAAAAAATGAAAAATGTACAGTCCCTAGTTAAAGCGTATTTCCCTTCTTTATCTTTAGGAATTTTATTCATTAAATGTATCATACTATCTTCTAGAAAGTAGGTGGTAATTTTTTTACAAGAGAAGAATGACTTATTTTTAAAAAGTCAGGGAAGTCCAACGTGGATGCTGTTGCGATCTAAACTTAATGTTTTTACATAATTAGCTCAGGGCCAATATCCCACGTTTTCCGAGTACAAGTTTGCAAAACTTTACACGTTTTCCTAGTATAAATTTGCAAAATTTTACACGTTTTCCGAGGACAAATTTGCAAAATTTTACACGTT
Organism: Ommatoiulus sabulosus; assembly: GCA_034697705.1. Classification (NCBI taxonomy): domain Eukaryota; kingdom Metazoa; phylum Arthropoda; class Diplopoda; order Julida; family Julidae; genus Ommatoiulus; species Ommatoiulus sabulosus. The sequence continues at coordinate 21,157 of JAQGAO010001576.1, read as the reverse complement.
TTCCGAGGACAAATTTGAAACATTTCCCACGTTTTCCAATGACAAATTTGCAAAATTTTCCACGTTCTCCAATGACAAATTTTTAACATTTTCGGAATAAAAAATTGGTAAGTTTTCAAAATTTTATCATGCAAATTTTTTTTTAAATTGTTCAATATAAATTTTCAAAATTTGTCATTAGAAAATTTCTGCGAAATATTTTCCCGCGCCGATTTTGCAAAATATGTCAATTTTTGACATTGTCGTTGGTCAGGGAATTTTTTTTTAAAAAAACCTGGAAAAAGTGGGGGAAGTTGAAAAATAAAATCTCTGGTGGAACCCTGCAATTAATTTTCTTACTTTTCATTTAGGTTAGATGTACGGAAATGCGAGACGGGAGAAATAAGGCCTTCGCCGAATGCGCAAAAGCGAAGGGTAAATTGAAAACTTGCGAAACGCAGGTAAGTCATCCAAAATCGTTGGCGGCGGCCGAATTCATTTGTTTGGAACCAAAAATATGCGTCAAATTCACGCTTTAAGCTTAACTTAAGGACGGTATTAACGCGTAATTCTTACGGAAGATCTATAATAAAGGTGGCAATTTTTTGTATTTTGTTTGAATTGTTTCGCACGTATAGAAGTGAATTACCCGAAAAATAGTTTAGATAGCAGCGCCACATAACGTCGATCTTAGTAATGATTGCCGCCTTTCAGGGGCAGCTTTATAGGAATTTCGGTCAAGATGTAGTTTTAGGCGTGAAATGAATTATTTTCGCTTAAAATGTTCATTTTGAGTTAAATAAGAATTGGGAATTCCGCGGTTTTAAATTTCCCCGAGCGTATATTTTAAGTAATTTTCAACCTTTCATTTTTTTGACTCGATGTGGCGCGTATCGATTATGCATTTTAAATTCTTATTTTCTAGTTATTTAACAACGATATCGATTGAAAAAAAATATTGAAAGTACTTGATTTTATTCCTTAAATTATCTTGGAAAAAAAACTCCTTTATCTAATTCTAAAGGATTCGATGGATCGATCACCCTCTTGAGCATGACCACCAGACCTTGAGATTTTAGGAAAGAATGATTTATTTTGGAAAAGTCAGGGAAATTCAACGTATTAATGCTTCTACGTGGTTAGCTCAGGACCTATTTGCAAACTTTTAAAAATTTTCAAAGTACAATTTTTTTTTCCTAATTTCCAGTTTCTGAGCATAAATTTGCAAAATTTTCGATAGTTTCTGATGACAAGTTTCTACGTTTTCCAAGCATACATTTGTAACACAGGGCACCCCCAGACCTGAAAAACCTGGAAAAGTCAGGGAACTTGAAAATGGCTGGAGAAGTCAGGGAAGAATGTCTTATTTTAAAAAGTCAGGGAAATTCAAAATGGTCATGTTGTTGTTATTTAAAATTAATGCTTCTATGTGGTTATATCTCAGTGCTCATTTTACGAATTGAAATTTGCAAAGATTCCAAAAGTTTTCCAAAAAACAAAATTGCAAAATTTTCCGTTTTCCGAAGTCAAATTTGCAAAATTTTTCCACGTTTTCCTACATGTAGTACAAACTTACAAAATTTTCCACGTTTTTCGGAGGACAAATTTTGAAGATTTTTCGAATACAAAATCGTGAAATTTTAAAATTTTCGAAATTGTCATTAGTGTAAATTTGGAAAAATATTTTCCTGTATCGATTTTGCAAAATATGGCAATTTTTGACATTGTCCTTGGTCAGGGAAACTTTTTTAAAACCTGGAACAGTCAGGAAAGTTGAACATTTTTTATTTTCCGAGACATTTTTTTAAAATTTCCAACGTTCTGAGGACAAATTGTCAACATTTCAGAATACAAATTTGCGAGACTTTCACATTTTTCAAATACAAATTCGAAAATTTTTTCGCGTTAATTTTGGAAAATTGACATTAGTAAATACGTCATGTATTGCAAAAATATAGAACGTTGTCCTCGTTGATATTGGAAAATCCTGTCAATATTTTTTTGTCGTTTTTTATGGAAATTTGTTTTTAAACCTGGAATAGTCAAGGAAGATTGAAAATGAAATTTCTGGGGAACCCCGTATTATACGAGAGGTGTTCATTAAGTTTCCGCAAGCATTATTTTTTAAAAAAAAAATAACATGCAATTATTACAATTATTTAACAACTGCTTCCTTGAAAATGTTGTGTTTTTGGTCCATTAATATGAATTTTGAAATTCCAGATCGCGTTTTATGAAGAGAAAACTGCAATTGTGAGGAGATCTGACCGAGACGAATATCTCCGCTTGTATAGGAATCTCGATAGTCAGGGCGTAAGTAAATCCTTTATAGTTGGTTGCGCACTCGTTCTTTATTTGATAGTTGTTTAAAATAGGGTTCCCCAGACCTGGAAAAGTCAGGGAACTTGAAAATGTCTGGAGAAGTCATGGAAGAATGACTTTTTTAAATCAGGGTAATGAAGTCAGGGAAATGCAATGTAATCAGGGCCCATTTGGAGACATTTTTAAATTTTCGCAGTACAAATTTGCAAAATTTGCACAGTTTCTGAGGACAAATTTGCAAAATTCTCCACGTTTTTCGACAAAATTGCAAAATTTGCAAATTTCTCTACGTTTTCCAAGTACAAATTTGCAAAACTTTCTACATTTTCCGAGTGCAAAATTGTGAAATTTACCAAATTTATTCATGCAAATTTGTTTTTTAATTTTTCTATTTTAATTTTCAAAATTTCATTCGTAAATTTTGAAAAATATTTTACTGTGTCGATTTTGGAAAATGTCTTTTTTTTACATTATCATTGGTCAGGAAAAATTTTTTAAAACCTAGGAAAGTCAGAGAAGTTAAAAATGAAATCTCTGGGGCAACCTTGTAAAGATTGATTATTTCGTTTTTTGAAACTAAAGCTGTTCGTTGAAGCGACGAGACTCCGAACTGTCGTTAAAGAATTGATTCCGGTCGTCAATCGAAGAGCCGATATTGTGCTTGAAACGACGACGAAGAAATCGGAGGAGTTTGGCAATAGTATCGCAGAAATCATCTTTACTAAAACGGTAACCGTAGTTCGTAATGTCACGAGTCGGACAAAACATGATTTTGGCAAAATGAACTAAAATTGCGTCGACATTTTGATGAAAGATGGGCATATGTTAGATGATTGATCAATCGAGACTTAGTACTAATAATTCGTATATTAGTCATGACTTACCACTAATTTGGTTAATCCTTAGTCACGGCGCTTCCGATAGATGATCGATTAGTCGTAATCTGCCCTAATTAGACTGATGTTCATTAGTCGTATACTCAAAGTCGTACCTGTTCCCAAGGAAATATGAAATTTTTTGGCCATTTTTTATTTCTAATTTTCGACAATATGGCCACTTTTTTTAAGAAAATTTTCATTATTTGCCAATTGTCGAAAAACTCCCAATACAATGTTCTCCAAATTGTCAAGAGTACCCCAGGACCTGGAGAATTTGGAAAAGTCAGGGAACTGTTTGGAGAAGTCACGGAAGAATGACTTTTTTTGAAAATGTCAGGGAAATTCAACGTAGTCAAGTACAAATTTGCAAAACTTTCCACGTTTTCTGATGACAAATTCGCAAAATTCACCACGTTTTCCGAGGAGAAATTTGCAAAACTTTCTGCATTTTCTGAATTCAAAAATGTCAAATTTTCAAAAACATTTGCTGCGAAATTTGTTAAAAATTTTAACATTTTCTATGTTAATTTTCAAAGTTTTCATTAGCAAATTTGGGCGAAATATATTCCTGCGCCAATTTTGCAAAATATGTCGATTTTTGACATTATCATTTGTGAGGGAATTTTTTTAAAAGTTGGTAAAGTCGGGGAAGTTGAAAATGAAATTTCTGGGGGAACCCTGTTGTCGAAAGCTAGCAAATTTATCAAACATTAGCCGAATTGGCAATATCGTCAAAAATTCCAAAACAAACAACAGCCTTTCTCCGATGCTATTTAGTTCATTCGCTCGAGTTGCGATTGAAATTACAAGAAATAATTAGCGCGAAATATAAATTACGCTATGCTAATGAATTATTTAATCGTTATTCGAATGAGAGAATTTATCAAAAGGAAACATCTTCAAGTGGTCGGAAACAATAACGAATTTTTAAAGAAACACACGACCAAGAAACACATGCTAATTTTGTGTGCAACGTTTCGACGCCATGCATCTTTATTCAAGCCCTAGCAATTGCAAGTAAAAACCTAATTTTACATCTCCACGTTAGTCACAAGCAGCAAAACATTCAGGAAAACACTGGACCCCACGTGCATGTTCTCCACAAAATTAACTTGTGTTTCTTGGTCGTGTGTTGGTATAAAAATTCGAGAGAATTTATCAGAATTTATTTTCCGCTAAAGTGTTTTAGAGATTTGTGCATTTTGGAGGAATTATGATATTGCTTAAAATGCTGATCTTTTTATTTTTGTTTATCATCAATAGTCCATCTTAGAATATCTCGATGAATGCATCAAGGATGCCGACGCCTTGGTTTCTCTTTCCTATGACCAGGTCCTTTTACTTTGTTTATTAACAATTTGGAGTTGGGGAAATTACCGGATCTAGCACTCGAGTGAAACTATCCTTTGATTTTTAGGTCAAAGCCAGATTTCGGACGCAGTTTCAAATGCTGGTTCCTGGCGGTCAAGCCAGCATGATCATACAGAAAGAGGTGAGTTTTGCTTCAGGCCCAAACGTTCGTATACAATGTAGGTACAGCGCGAGTCAGGTAACATATTGGACTATGAGTAGTTACATGCGGAAAACACCAGAATGATATCCGAGGGCATGAACCCGGGTATTTTTATACTGTTTCTAGCTGCTTCGACGTCACGTTATTGCCTATTTATTCAACAGGGTACCTCCAGACGAGGAAAAGTCAGGGAAATTGAAAATGTATGGAAAATTCAGGGAATTTCAACGCAGTCATGTTGTTGCGATGCAAAATTAATGCTTGTACATGGTTAGCTCAGGGCTCCTTTTCTGAGTAAAAATATTCAAAATTTTCCTCGCTCTTCAAGTACAAATTTTGAAAAATTTCCCAAGTTTTCCTAGTACAAATTTACAAAATTCTCCACGTTTTCTGAGTACAAATTTGCAAAATTCTCCACGTTTTCCGAGGACAAATTTGCAAAAATTTCCCATGTTTTCCAAGTAAAAATGAGCAAAATTTTTCGCGTTTCCCTGAAGACAAAATTTACAAAATTCACATGTTTCCCGAGGACAAATGGGCAAAATTATCTACGTTTTCCGAGTCAAATTTGCAAAATTTCCCACGTTATTCGAGGACAAGTTTGCAAAAAAATGTCCCACGTTTTCTAAGGACAAATTTGCAAAAATGTCCCACGTTTTTAGAGTACATATTTTATTGCCATTTTTAAAATTTTTCTGGCTATGTTCATTTTTAAAACTGGCCTTAGTACATTTGCAAAATATGTACATATGTTTTTGACATTGTCAATTTTGGTCAGGGAAATTTTTTTAAAACCTGGAAAATAGTCATAGATGTTGAAAAAGAAATTTCTGGGGGAACCCTGTTCAAATTGACTTGGCACGGAAAGGATAAATGGTGTAATTACTATGCCAAATATGTAGTAGTTGACATTCCTAGAAGTGCTATTGAATTCTCTCCGTAACATTTCCTGAATAAAAAATCGTCAAATGTTCCTGCTTTTGACGTCATTTTTTGAGAAATAAATGACCAAAAATGGCGTCATTTTCTGATGCGATTCTGACCATTCGACATATATAAATTAAAAGGAAAAATATGTTTCTGATTCTTTATTGGCCATATTTTAGGCGAAGACATGACGACATTATCTGTAAAAAAAAAGGACGTCACATTTTTTAACACGACAATTTCTGCCACGTTTCTGAATTACATGTAGTCGTATTTTAGGGGAAGGGGAGTGACGTAATTTTATCACGTGTTTCTGATTCTGTTTTGATCATTTTTAATTTTTTTTATCATTTCTTTATTTGTTTAGGCTGGAACACCATCTCAAGGACTCGGCATTGAGGTGAGCACGTTTTGTTAGACGTTGGATATTTTCAAGTGGATAATATTAATTAATTATCCACGTTCCAAAACGTTATCTGTAAAAAATGACGTCCCATCTTCTGACACGTCATGTTTGAGGAAAAATTGATGTCATTTTCTGACGTACTTCCAATTTTGAATTAGTTCGAACAATACAATACAGCACTCGATAAGTAAGATCATTTTTTATTTTTCAAACAGGTGTCGTTCGAAGCGCATAATCCTTCAGTCAGCCAACTCGACCAATTCTCCGGCGGTCAAAAAACGATGATTTCCTTAGCATTTTTTTTCGGATTGCACACCATGGAACGCACGCCCTTGTACATCTTCGACGAAGTTGATGCCAACCTCAGCGATCTTTCTTCGAGAATACTCGCCAGTAAGCCAAAATCCAGATTTAAACGAAGGGATAAGTGGGAAAGCTCTAAAGTCTTACGTTTAATGACCCGGAAAAGTCGGGCAACTTGAAAATGTCCGGAAAAGTCGGAGAAGAATGACTTATTTTGAAAAAGTCATGGAAATTCAACGTAGTCGTTTGTCACGATCCAAAATTAATGCTGCTACATTGTTAGCTGAGTACCCATTTGCAAACTTTTTAAAATTTTCCACCTCAAATTTGCAACAGTTTCTGAGGAAAAACCAATTTTCAGTTTTCACAATTTTCAACGTTTTCCGAGCACAAATTTTCAATATTTTGCCAAATATTGATTATTTTCCGATGCCAATTTTTCAAAATGTTGAATATTTTCGTACGTCACTTTTGCAAAATCATGGACAATCTTGGCATATGTCAATTTTGACATTGTCTCGGTCAGGGAAATTTGTTTCAAAACCTGGAAAAGTCAGGAAAGATGCATATGAAATTTCTGGGGGAACTTTTGGTCCATCTTTTTTTACGCGATTAGACAATGGAATAATCTTCCTAAAAATACTTCAGATTTGTTAAGCGTTTAATTTAACAATGATGCGTAACATCGATCGTGACTGACGTAAGAGCATTCTCCTGAAATTGAGTGTGACCATCCCCCCCCTACCATATGGCATTTATTTGCTGACTGTAGGGTACTGAGTTGAATGACAAAATACACTATTGGGGAATTTATTAAGTAAAATATAGTTGGAGCGAGTAAAACGTTGCGTAATATGTCTGAAATTCTTGACAAATTCTCGTAAATTAATTGATTGTCTTTATTTCAGATCATGTGCGAAGATTGTCTAGGGATGCCCAGTTTTTTATCGTCACTTTACGGCCAGAATTTGTGCGAGTGGCGGATAGATGTTTCACCGTAACAAACAGAAACGGGGTGAGTACCGCTGTACCGAGTACAATTCCCGTAGGTTTCAGCAACGAATTTTACTGGATTGTAGGGGGGAGAATGTTTCCTCGCTCGGATCCACCTCATCTCTCGTTTGTCCGTTCTCGACGGACACCAGGGTTCCCCCAGGAATTTCATTTTCAACATCCCTGACTATTCCAGGTTTTAAAAAAATTCCCTGACCAATTACAATGTCAAAACTTGACATATTATGCAAAGTTTACTAATGACCATTTTGAAAATTAACATAGAATATTTTTTAAAAATTTGCAAGAAAATTTTGTATTCGGAAAATTTAGAAATTTTTATAAATTTGTAATCGGAAAACGTGGGAAATTTTTCAATTTTGTCCTTGGAAAACGTGGAAAATTTGCAAAAACTTGTAATCAGAAAACGTGGAAAATTTTGACAATTTGTACAGGGAAAACCTGGAGAATTTTGAAAATTTGTACTCTGAAATCGTGGCAAATTTTTGCAAATTTATACTCAGAAAATGTGCCCTGAGCTAACCATGAAGAAGCATTAAATTTGGGTTCTTCCCTGACTTTTCCAGGTTTTCCTGGTCTGGGGGTACCCTAGTTCACAAAAAAAACTTGCTTTTAGAAAGTCGAGTGGACCGAGAACTCAGTTTGTCCTTTTCCAACTTAATGTTTAGCAAAATATTGTTTTTAGGTGAGCCACATTGAACTGATGAGAGATGGGCAACCTCAAGGCCGCCCAAGGAATCTGGCGTCTCGCCAGCGCCATATTCGATTTGAGGAAGATGAAGATGGAGATGATGAGATGGAAGTTGAATAAGTCTGGACTAGCTTAAGATTCGCCTAGTTTTCCCTTGTTTTTTGGGGGATGCGTGGAAAGATAGTTTAATCGATAGAAGTAAATAATTTAATGATTTTATTTTCTTTAGATGATGAAGAAAAATGAATAGAAAGTAAGATTTTCTTAAAATTTCCATCGCCTCACATGGTACTCCGAACACTCGCAGTATTCTCTAAATAATGGATCCTCGTAGGTGACATAGCCGCCCACTTAAGGGGGTAAAGCCTACCTCGATGATGCAGGAAATTTCGGAAGAAACTCCTAAAAATACATAGTAATATAATATATTATAAATTAAATAATATAATTTTCCACCGATATATGTTCGTTTCATCCACACATTCGTTGCATTTCTCGATCCAAAGTATTAAGTTTCGGGAAAAACTTTTGAGTTCGAACATAAATTATTTAAAATCAGGAGTAGCTTCCGAAATATTTAACATTACGGGAACGGGTGTTAGATTTTTACTACCTTTTTGCGATGTTATTTAACATTTTTGCAGCAATTTGAAGCGCGCAAGAACTGTGTTTTTGTAGTATTTGTTTCCGTTCATTTTTGTTTTTGGTACGAGTACGTCGTATTTGTTCGAACCATTTCACATATTATTAGTATTGTTCGTTCCTTCTGTCACAGTGTGTTCGTGAAATTTTCACACTTATTTGCGAAATTCACAATCTAGTCGTTTTTTTGTTTTTGTTGAGAAGCACGCTCGTTCGTAAAATCTGTCAGTATTTTTAAATTTTTAGTATTTATCCCGTTTATATACATGCACGTGTTATATTTCGATTCGATGAGCAAAACCCGTGGATTAATCCACGGATTGTGTACCAAATCGATATATTGCTTCGGATAAACTGGTTACTGGGGTTAGTTTTGGAAGTAGTTATCGCACATACCAAACGTCTTTCAGTCAAAAAACAGGGTTCCCCCCAAACCTGAAAAACCCAGAAAAGTCAGAGAACTTGGAAATGTCTGAAGAAGTTAGGAAAATTCAACGAAGTCAGGGCCCATTTGGATACATTTTTACATTTTCCCAGTACAAATTTGCAACAGTTTCTGAGGACAAATTTGCAAAACTTTCTACATTTTCCGAATACAAAATTGTCAAATTTTCAAAATTTATTTATGCAAATTTGTTTTTTTAATTTTTCTATTTTAATTTTCAAAATTGTTAGTAGTAAATTTTGCCAAATATTTTCTATGTCGATTTTGGATAATAAGTCAATTTTTGACATTATCATTGGTCAGGGAAATTTGTTTAAAACCTGGAAAAATCAGGGAAAAGTCATAGAAATTGAAAATGAAATTTCTGGGGGAACCCTGAAAAACTGTTTGTGATAACCGTCAAAAAGTTTCTTTGTTTGCTGCCCTTTTTTTGTTTGTTATTGATTGCATGGTTTTTAAGCATGGTTTCTTAATTCGCTCTGTTTTTATCTTTCCGTTGACCAGTTTTAGAAATCTGGTGGTATTCCACCGATTTTTCTCGAATAAATGGAGCCGCATGCTTTTAACATTTGTTTGTGTAGTTTGATTCAGATTTTTGAAACCAAAATAAAAGTTCACCATTGGCCGTGTGTCGAAGCAGGTTTCCAGAAGAGAACTTAGTGAACATCCCTCGTACAAACATTGACAGTGTCCTAGTGGACCGTGCACTTTAATAGGGGTACTCAGACAGACGCTTTACCAATCGTGAAATCCTGCAGGCAATTTCCGCTCTATGCGATTATCGATTTTAAATAAAATCACTCCATGAAATGGCGCTTTTCAAACCAATGAATTCAGTCCTTTTGCACGTTTGACTTAGGGGCCATTAAAAAGGAACGTCCTCAAAAATGTGCCCAAAATTGAACCTCCCCCCCTACCCCCATTTGGACGTCCAAAACTTTAAAAAAATTGTATTCGGAAAATGTAGGATGTTTTGCAAATTTGTACTGGAAAAACGTACATTTTTTACTCTGAAAAGGTTGAGAATTTTGCCAATCTGTATTCAGAATCTGTTGGAAATTTTGCAAATTTCTCCTCGGAAACTGTTGAAAATTGTACAAATCTGTACACGAAAACTTGAAAATGTTGAAGATTTGTACTTTGGGAAAACGTGGAAAATGTTGCAAATTTGTCCAAGGGAAAACGTGAAACATTTGTAAAGATGACCTCGAAAAAGGTTGAAAATGTTGCAAATTTGTACTGGAAGAATTTGAAAAATTGCAAATGGACCCTGATCGAGCTTTTAAGCTTTTGAGTTTTCCAGGACTAGGGGTATCCTGTTTACTGACTTTTGCAATTTATAACTCACCAATGCGATATTGCGCTCAATTTCCCTTATTATACTTTGGGAACCGATTTTATTTGGCATTTTTTTTTTAACGAGTGGACGTCCGAGTTGGTCATACTTCCCTTCCTCCCCACATTGTGCCACGACTCAACCTATTCCCCCCTACCCCGTAGTACATGAGGACGTCCTTTTTGAATGGCCCCTTAACGACTGCCTAAGTGCAAATCGTAAATCTGCCGTCCAAGTTTTGCTATGAATCGATCAGTTTTAGACAGCCAGATTGGACCGACGTTCGAGTAAGATCCAAGTTTAGCAAGTTCGGAAACCTGCGTTAGGAGGGGGGCATGTTCTTGCGTGTTATTTGTTTGTAAAGATGTCCGCAATGCGTGGGATGTGAAAATATTAGTTTAGATCTAGTCATTTATCACTACGGGAATGTACTAACTTGAAAATGATGCTCGTGGCGTGCGAAAAATTACGACCTTTTAATTTCCATCTTTACAATATATTCGTAACGTAGTTAAAGAGTGGTGCGAGACTAGAGCTTTATTACCATTACCTCTGGATCACGTGTTACTTTCGGAAACGACCCGCAGACCTTCTTCGCGTACAAAATATAGCTATTGGAATGCTCGTCCAGCGGGGCGATAATCGCGAGCCATTCACTTTTACCTCAGCTTTTTTCTTTTCATTTTTTTCTCATCCTTCAGCATCTTTTTTAAAGCTGCTCCAAAAGGGCGTAGTACGGATTGCCCGATTGCGCCACCGAAGCGATGGCGGAATGGAAAGCGCGGCGTTCGGTCTCATCCAAGACCTGAAAATTGGGTAAGATATCAGTAAGCGTGTTTAAAGTTTCGGTGATACTGTATTTCTATCGATAACGAAGTGAAATAACCAGGAATCGATTACTAATTTCTAATAAATAATTTCTCAAAAAATAGTTTTAATTTTAAGAAAGATCCATCCTAGGATGGAATATCCTATGCAACATTTCCAAGTTATTTGCCTTCGTTATCCTTCAATCTGCGGACGAAAAATTTCAGTTTATCGCCCACTTTTCATTGCGTCGATTACCTGTTTGTAGAAATCAAGACCCGTGAGACAAAACAAGTTCACGTCTTGGGCGCTTAGTTTCCCCATGCGCTGCTGGACGTAAGGGAATCTGTTGCGGATGTTAAGGACGAGAGTTGACACTCCCGAAAATGTGGTCCGAAGCAACCGTGCTCGTTTCTTTGTGGATTTTTAACTAGGGTTAAACACCGACGCCAGGGGATGTGCCTATCTGGGAATTTTGCCTACGGAAGGGGACTTCCACTTCGCCCCCCCAGAGCGATCTTTAACGTTTGAAAATCTACGCGGGACCTCTGTTTAAACTCATCCAAAAGACCTGCCACTCTAGAACTTTGCGTATCCTCAAGAGTCTCGCCGAGCTCGACCGAGGAGCGAACTCGGCTCGTTAGGATCGAGAGGCAAGCTCGGCCATCCGTGTCGGCTGTAATGCTCGGATCGAAAGAACACGGTAATCTCGTTTATATTTCTCTCGTGATTGTCAGTATTCTATTACTAACTAAAACTGGCGGAAGCGGCCACGTATGCCGATCCTAGCCGTTCTAAGAATTAGGTAAAGACTCGAGTACAAATTACTTATTAACGGACCGCGGATGGGGGGTGTCTGTTCCGAGCAGATGTAGAAAAAGGATACACCGCCCGAAGCCACCGATTAGTCGAAGCGCTGATGAAGAAGCAGGTGAGGGACCAAATGGCCATCGATATCGGCGATTGCTGGGTGAAGTTGGACAAGGAGAGCAAGACCCACTCTTGCACCATTGGTCCTTTGCCCTGCTTGTGCGCCCACTCGAAAACCTAAGACGGGAGAGTGAAATGTCATTGATGGTTCCGCACGTTCAATGATTTTTCCGCCGTCGTGAACTTACCCGGAAGACGATAGCGGCCAAGAGATGAGGATGTGGCTGCTGGCTGGAGATGAACTCGCCGATGATTTTGTTCATGATCTCATTGAGAGGAAAGTGATCGGTGAGCAGGTGAGGAAGAACGCGGGCGATGGTCTCCGCCTCACAAGGGTAGCCTCTCTTCATCCTAGTCAGTGGACATGAATACCTTGGTAAGCCACAAATTGCGGGGGAAAAAGAGCCTTCCCGTCGGTTGCATGCTTACCTGTTGAATAAGATGGTGACATTTTCCATGGCGGCAAACAGCGATTCTGTATCCGTGGGAAACGATTGAGACGAAGCGCCGCTGTTGTTGTACGCGTCCTCGATCCTCCACGTTTCATTGTCTTTCCCTAAGTGCGTCAAAAACCAAAGTTTAGGAAAGTTTAGGAAGTTAGGAAAAAAGATTAGGAAACAGTTTCTAAATCCGCGGGCGAAGGTTTACCCGCATATATACACGACAGAAGAAGTCCAAGAGAAGGCAGAGACACGGCGGGATTGACCTGCCAAAATCTAAAGCGAACCAATGTGTTAGAATTATTTCGTCGTTGCGGACGTCCAGGGTTTCCCCAGACAAAGTCGAGGAACTTGAAAATAACCGGAAAAGTCGGGGACTTGAGATGTATTTTAAAAAAGTCGGGGGAATTCGACGTATTAATGTCATCTCAATCACCAAATTAATGCTTTTCTGCGTGGTTAGCTCAAGGCCCATTTGCAAACTTTTCCCAAATTTGCATAATTTTCAACAGTTTCCGAGGACGAATTTTCCAAATTTTAAACAGTTTCCGAAGACGAATTTGCCAAATTTTCAACAAGTTTCGAGGACTAATTTGCCAAATTTTCCATAATTTGCAAGGACAAATTTGACAAATTTTCAACAGTTTCAGAGGACGAATTTTCAAAATTTTCAACAGTTTTCGGGGTCGAATTTGCAAAATTTTCAACAAATAAAGTGGACAAATTTGCCAAATTTGTAACCTATTCCGGGGATAAATTTGCCAAATTTTCAATCGTCTCGAAAATTTCGAGACGAATTGACAACATTTTCAACAGTTTCAGGACGAATTTGCAAAATTGTCAACAGTTTCCCAGTACAGATTTGCCAAATTTTCAACAGTTTTCCGAAAACAAATTTGTAAATTTTTCCACATTTTCTCCCCGAGTAAAAATTTTCATCATTTTCCCTATATATAAAGTGGTACAATTTTCAAGAGTTTTCTATGTTGTAATTCACGTTAGTAAATTTCGCAACGTTTTTTAATATTGTCTTCTGCAGTAGATTTTGAAAGACCGTGGCCAAACATCGCCATACGTCAATTTTTACATCGTCATCGGTCAGGGAAAAATTTGTTTAAAAAAACCAGGAAAAGTCGACTACGAAATTTCTGGGGGAACCCTGATGTCGATCCGACTAGAAAATGTCTTTCTGGGGGAACCCTGATGTCGATCCGACTAGAAAATGTCATCGCTGCAAAATGATATCGAACCTTCCGACGGCCAGTTTCATGACGGGCTCGGCATTCTTGCCAGCAATGACGTTGGTCAGCACCAATCTTTCCAAGCCGAACGTCACGCTCAACTGCACCAACGGCGAATTATCGGTCGACAACAAGGTCTCCAGCGCAATCTGAAATTGTATTTTGGAGAGATTTTTAAAATCCAATCCCTCCCTCGTTTCGGCGGCTAAGGTCAAAAAGCGTCATCGCCGACTTGCCTTCATGACGTTCTTACAAAACTCGCCATCCAGGTTTTCTTTAAGATTTTCGATTAGGTAGAAAGCCACTGTCCACATGATGAGGGTGTGGTCTTCGCTGTGGCTGTTGGGTCTGAAGGATAAGGTTCGGGGTTAGATGGACGAGAGCGAGGAAGGGAAGAAGCTAATTTTGTGAACGACGGATTCGCTTACAGTTGAGAACTCTGCAAATGTTGAAGTAGATACTCGCACAAGTTGGACAAGATGGGTTGTGTCAGCTCGTGGGTGCCGAGCTCCAGGAGGTAGAGAGCGCCGTGGAGGGCCATTATGCGTGTGGACAAATACGTGCTCTTCAAGCATTGCTCCATCACCTTTCTGGAGCTTTCTGCCAGATCGGAATCCTGAAATCAAAATTGGTATACATGTACTCGTTTAATCTGCTTAATGCCGTGAGCTTTGAAATGTGCTCGTGTCATTTACGGGGTACGGCACGTTTTGATCCCCGGGCTACCTTTTGTCAGAGATGGGCATTTGTTAGTCGACTGATCAATTGAGATTAATGGACTATCATTCGTGTATTGATCATGACTAACGACTAATTAAATAAAATAATTGTTTTTCTTATTGATTTCGTACCATTCCCAGAACGGCCACCGCCTTGCAGATTCCGATTCCCAAGTACTGCGCCATGATCTCGTCTTCAGCAGGATGCACACGCAACAGATCGAGCAAGGTGTCCAGCATCCATTCGTACTGAGCTTTCTCGGTGAAGATGTCCGAAAGCATGACCACCTGGTTTTGGAATTATGAAACGAGATATATACAGATTAAAAGCGCCCAGCGACGCGTTCACCTGAAACGAGATGCGGAAGCACTCACCGATCTCACGGATTCTGTCAAGAGCGCCAGCTGCACCGAGGATGCCGTCGCCGGCTCCAACCACTGGGAATAAAGATCGAGCAAGAAATGAAGGCAGGAGTGCAGATCCAGGCCGCTGGAACTCAAGTTCTTCTCGCGTTCGTCGTAGGACTGCGGACCGCGTGACAAAGTGCCGCTGTGGCTGCCGACCACGACTTGAAGATACTCCAAGGAAACCTGTAACGATAAATTGGCCGTTCGGAATCCACAATATTGCCCCTGAAGGTAAGATACATTTCCATTCTATGTTGTTGTTCATTTTGTTTCTGAATTGTTTTTGTGTGTTTGGATTGCGTTCCAAAAGGTTGAGTTCCCCCCCGTTTCTCCCAAAACATACTTGGCCGGCGCTGTAGTTTCTCGTCCTGAGCTGGTCGTACGTAGTCACGCAAGGAAGGTGGCAATGGTCTTCGGGATTGTTGGATTTGATGGTGTCCGTGCCGGTCAGGTTGCGCCGCCTTTCTTCCACCAAATTCCAAACGCGGGGAAACTTCTTCCCGTGCCTATTTTTTTGGTAATGTAATTAAATTAGTAAACGGGCCAAATTTGCAAATCCATGAGGAGGTTCATTGAGTTTCCGCAATCATTTAAAAAAAAAACCGGCTTTATGGATTATGATGAAATTTGGTAGATAAATCCACGTAAAGGTCATCCATAATTCTAAAAAAATGTCCATTTTGTTCGGTGCATTTTTTGGTAGTGAGTGTATGTCTCGCTCAAAAAACGTTTAACCCTTTGGGGCACTTGTTCGAGACACTTAACGTCCACTTCTCGACCGACCAATCCACGCATAGACCGAATGTTCGGACATTACTCGGACCTTAAACAAGTCGCGCATTTCTGTACCTGAAATGCGTTCAAAAGTAAAAACAAACGCTGCTGAGCCACCATCTCCTCGGACTCCATCTTTGCTTTCCAATTTTAAGCCCGTGTTATTTTTGAAACATATCTTTTAACGTTGAAATATGTTCAGGAAATAATGGAAGAAGTTTTCCAACAAATTTCATGAAATTCATAAAGCAGTTTTTCTTTTTTGCACGCTTGCGAAATCCTTAATGAACCCCCTTCGTGGTTCAGCAGCACGGTCCAAACTCACCTGGTGTGAAGGTAGGCGACCGGCTTTTCGCATGATTGCCACAAATATCTGCTGTTGCAAGGGTTACCCGGCTGCGGTAGAAGCAACGTCTGCAGCAGCAACGAAGTTAAGCATTTGATGGCCAAACACGCCGTGTGAACCTTCTCGACTTCATCCTTGAATGAGAAAAACGATAAGGTTAGACTTTAAACGCATTTACGAAGCGGTCATCAGCATCTCGTGCCATAATCCCAATAATCTCCATGGACCACGGGGAATCGAAGATGGGTTTTTCGTGGAGTTTCAACGTCAGTATTTCTGCTACAAGGCTAAACACCAACGCCGGGAGATGCGCACGGGACCTCATCCGAAAGATCTGACACCGAATTTTGCACATCCTCAAAATTCTCACCAACCACAACCAGGGAGCGAACTCCGCTAGACAGGGTCGAGAGGCAAACGCGTGAACCACTCGGCCACCAGCACGAGGTTTTTGAATTTTCCTAAGTAGACTCGGAAGAACGATTCCTACCGATTCTCCGGACGGAATCGCACTTAAGACTCCCAGCAAAGCCATCCAGGTTTCTTCGAACTGCTGCCTGCTCGTCCAACCTTAAAAATTAAAGAGTAAACTGCCGTTAGTTGATGCGGCGATACATGCGGTTCCGGCCGGAAACGTTGGTGATGCCGATTACCTAATAAATTAACGCGGAATATGTATTGCCACAAAACGTCTTGTTCTTGCAAAAGATTCACTGGCAGCGGAGGGATGGGAGTCGTGGAGAGATTTTTCACTCCGTCGGGAGTCCATCCCAGCTGCCAGGCCAAGGGAGGCGTCCGCACGTAACTGTTGACCAGCGGAAGTCGGGCCAAACCTAGAAACGGATAAGCTTGGTCAATTTTACAGAGTACGCTAAATGCACCGTGGTTTACATAACATTGTTTTGTACTACGAGGTGTGCTCATTAAGTTTCCGCGACGCATTTAAAAAAAAAACGTCTGTGTGGATAAGTTTCAGAAATTGCCCTCGCTGAAAATTGATAAACAAAGATGAGATGGAGTCCGAAGAGTTAGTGGCCCAGAGGCGTTTTTAAAATTTCGAAGGCATTTCAGGAGCAGAAATGCGCGACGCGTTTAAGGTCAGAGTCATGTCCGAACGTTCGGTCTAGGAGTGGATTGGTCAGTCGGGAAATGGACGTTGAAAGTGCGAAAGATGGTGAGAGAAGTGGACGTTGAGTGTCTTGAACAAATGCCCGAGGCTTAAACGGTTTTTGAGCGAGGCATGCCCTCAATGCCAAAAATGCAGCTCCCAAAATGGAATTTTTTTTGATTAATTGATAATATTTACGTGAATTTCTCTACTAAATTTCAATAAAACTCATACAGCCATTCTGCGGAAACCTAACAAACACCCCTCGCATCAGCCGAAGCCGTACCTATCACGATGCTGTAGAGTGAATCCGACAGAAATTCCGGAATCTGATGGTGGGTTTCATTTCGCTGTTGTTCCATCCAAGAAATCATATCCGCCATCCTGGCGCAAGAGCGCATCACGTGCTGCGCTTCGTTATCGGCAGACGTCCAGTTCACGTTTAGGGTCGTCGCTGGATTGGCTTTGGGCGCGTGGTGGTGAACTGTAGACGGAGGAACGACGACGAGCGTTAGTAAAAGTAGTTAAAATAAGGACGAAATTATTTGCGGCCGAAGTACTAGTTTAACGAAAAATGTCTGACCTTTCATGAATACGCAATGAATGCTGTAAATAGCCGTGCAAGCTTGGTTGAAGAATTCTTTCTGACTGAGAATGTTGGCCAAATTGCAATCGAAGAAGGTGAGTTTGACGGTGTCCAAAGCGGACTGGAGAAACATGGGAGAAACGGCCGTCTTTTTGTTCATGAGCCAATGAAGAGCCTAAGAACAATGATAAAAAATGGTTAATTATTTGAAATCAATTAGTGCCGGTAATCTTAAAAAATGAATTGTTGTGTAATTCGTTTATTATTATTCTGGTCTTTTGACGAAGAACTATGTCTTTTCCTCGACTTAATGGGTTAGTTCCGGAGTTTCGGATGTCCTAAAAATGTCCGATTATGTGAATTTTGGGGCAGAAAAAATGCCCGATAAAATGTGTGATTAGATTTATGAAAAAAATTACACATTTCTTTCCTACACTTAATCGGACATTTAGCCCGATAAAATGTGCAATTGAATGTCCGATTAAATGTAGAAAAATTGCCCGATTAAATTTCTGAAAAAAAAAATGTGCGATTAGATGTCCGAAAAAAAACTGCTCGATTAATGTACGAAAAAGGTTCGATTAAATGGAGGAAAAAATATCAGATTAAATGAGACGTTTTAATGAATTACGTCATTCACAATTTTTTTTTTTGGTAATGAAGTCATTAAAATTCGGATGAGAACATTCAAAAAGTTGGGACGTTGACGTCCTCATCAGAATTTTAATGAATGGCGTCGTCATTTACTACCCCACCCCAGATGCAGTTGTACGTTAAAAAAAATTGCAGGATACCGCAGCTATGCTCCGGTGTTGTTTTTTTAAACTTTGGAAACAATTGAAGAAAATGTAGACTTCTCGGGCGATAGATTTCCATTTTTCAATTCCCTGGAAGCTTCTTTCTAAAGCTGGATGAAGAGTAATCACCTCCAAAACGAGTATAGCGAATCTGCTCAGGTCCCCCATGGATTCCAACGGAATGTCGGCGAAAGCCGAATGCTTGCCGAGCAGATGCAAGTACTGTCCGACGACGGGCGTCACTTGCTGCAGGGTGTCCCAGAAGGGCACGTCGCTCAGCAAATCGTTGAGGCGGTGGGCATATTTGGCTTCCCGGGGACTGAGCGGAGCGGCGCTGGGGTTATACGTCTGCGATGGGGATGGCAGAAGGGTGAGCAGATGCGCCACCTGCTGGAGCAGCGTTTGCTTGGCGGCGCTGTAGAGAGCCAGGCCACCGGTGGTGTGCGGCAACGGGGAGAGGGGAGACTCCTGTTCGGACTGCGAGCCATCTTTGGCTTGATTCAGGAACAAGTCCGCACCGTATGTCAGGCTGTCTTCCAACAGCAATAAATTAAATTCCTGTGTAATCCGTAAAAAAATGTTCATTAAAACTTTCGAAAGAAATTCAAAATCATAATCCGTCCTCGAAATTAAAGTAAGTCTCGGCATTTTTCTGGCAGCCGTACCTTCGCAACCATGACGGCTAGCAAGTCGTTGTACTCCAAGGTGGACAGAAGCTGGACGCAGTGACGTCGGCTTTCGACATCTCGGCAACACTGCTTCACAAGTTTCATAAATGATGCCTGCAGACGAGAGGAATTTTCGCTTTGATTGCGGGCAATTTTGGGGCAGAAATAAGCGGGCCGGAAACGGGATCTTTTCCGATCGGTCGTAACCAGTGCAGGGTTCCCTCGGAAATTTCACGTTCAACTAACCTGACTTTCCCAGGTTTTAACGCAATTTTTTCTGGACCGATAACATTGTCAAAATCGATAGATGGCGACGTTATCCATGATTTCGCAAAATCAACGCAAAAATCCAAAATTTCGTCAAATTTTACTACTGATATAAATTTTTGAAAAAAGTTTTACAAAATTAGCGTGAAAAAATGTTGAGAACTTTGCAAATTCGTACTCGGAAAAAGGTTTAAAATTTATCCTCCCTAACTTTCAAAAAATTTTGCAAATTTGTCCTCTGAAACTGAAAATTTTCCAAATTTGTCATCAGTAATTGTTGAAAATTTTGCAAATATGTACGTGGAAAAATTTTTTAATTTTGCAAATAGGCCCTGAGCTAACCAAGTGGAAACGTTAATTTTGGATTGAGACAACATGAATACGTTGAATTTTCCTGACATTTTCAAATTAAATCATTCTTCCCTCCGGGTCCGTGGAAACCCTGCATTGCTCAGCGGCACTCTGAATCACAATTTTCCAACAACGAAAGACGTCGAACTGACCTTGTCCATCGTCTGCAAAACCATCCTCGCCGAATCATCTTCTGGATTTTCGACCGTCAAGCATTTCGACCAACCGGCGTTGGGAAACAAATGTTCCCTCAGCTTCCACAGCAGCATGACCAACCTCGTGTGCCTGCGGATGGCGTTAAAACGAAAATATTTTTCGAGAAAAGTTTTAGGAACCTCGAGGGTCTGAGTACGGACAGCGCTCACGTTTTTTAACAAACGGATATCCTTCTTACTTTTTAGCGATGCCGTGAGACTGAATCAACTCCAAGAGTCTGTCGAGATCTTCAAGGGTGAGCTGGGCGCTGCTTTCTCCGATGGTTTCGGCGAGGAGCATTTCCACGCGACGGCACGCCATGGAGGCGCTGGTTCTGGCGATGGCCAAGTGCGGCGTGGGCAAAAATCGTTCAATTAGCAAGATGAGCAAGGCTCCACTTTGGCTGGCATGGATGGATTCGAGGCAGGCAAGCATCTTGCGCACCAGGCTCGGCTACGGGATAGCAAAAAGACAATTTCGTCCAATTTGGGGTCAGTGAAAATTTCAACATTTACGTATGAAGAACGGCGTAGTAGATGACTGTTCGTTGGCATTACCCGGTTTAGATGTTCGCATCTCGTGTTGACAGCTTGAATAAATAGGCCGCTCGCGGCGGGATTTCTATGCACGTTACTGATGAGAAAAATCAAGTTTAAAAGCTTTCACGTGCCTAAGTTTTCCGAACATTTTTAAAAGTAGCGTTTTTGTACCATATGAGATCGTTGATCGGAGGCTCTGCGTAGAGTTCCACCAATTCGCCGATGTGGTTGACGATAAGCCACGTCATGTGTTCGGCGTCGCTCAGATTTTCACACTTTAAAAAAAAAGCGCTATGTTAGCACTTGGATTTTGTGTTGGTGGCTTATTTTTGAAGGAATGTTTTTCAAAGACTTCATAGAAAAAAATGAAATCATTTTTGATACAAGGGGGTGTTTGTTAAGTTTCCGCAACTATTATTATTAAGTTTTTTAAAACGGCTGCATGGATTTTAATGAAATTCGTTGGAAAAAATCTCCCATCATTCCCGAACATATTTCAAGAATTGCAAGTTCTTACAATTGGTG